>ML106330.1:50137-139879 GCA_003697995.1 Taxidea taxus jeffersonii | reverse complement strand
GATACTATATGTGGAAAACCCAAAAGGCTCCACTCCAAAACTGCTAGAGCTTGTACAGGAATTCAGTAAAGTGTCAGGATATAAAATCAATGCACAGAAATCAGTTGCATTTCTTTACACCAACAACAAGACAGAAGAAAGAGAAATTAAGGAGTCAATCCCATTTACAATTACACCCAAAACCATAAGATACCTAGGAATAAACCTAACGAAAGAGGCAAAGTATCTATACTCAGAGAACTATAAAGTACTCATGAAAGAAATTGAGGAAGACACAAAGACATGGAAAAATGTTCCATGCTCATGGATTGGAAGAATTAATATCGTGAAAATGTCTATGCTACCTAAAGCTATCTACACATTTAATGCAATACCTATCAAAACTCCATCCAATTTTTTCAAAGAAATGGAACAAATAATCCTAAAATTTATATGGAACCAGAAAAGACCTCGAATAGCCAAAGGAATATTGAAAAAGAAAACCAAAGTTGGTGGCATCACAATTCCAGACTTCAAGCTCTACTACAAAGCTGTCATCATTAAGACAGTATGGTACTGGCACAAAAACAGACACATAGATCAATGGAACAGAATAGAGAGCCCAGAAATAGAATTGGGGTCATAGTTGTAACAAACTCCTAAACTACTATGGGTGTGGTAGCCCTCAGAAATAGAGGGAAAAAACCCTAATATTGGTGATCAATAGACAGCTCTGTGGATATACAAAAGGCCAATGAATTGTTTTCTTTAAATAGTTGAATTGTGTGGTATATGAATTATGTATCAGTAAAGTTGTTTTAAAAATGAAGAAACGATGACAATTATGAGAGAATGGCAGAATCTAGCATAATATGTATAGTTTCAAAGCCTTGAAACATGAATATAAGTGACCCTCCAATGTAGCATTGTTGAAAAATTAAGGCCAATCAGAAAAAAAATAGAAAGATTTCTTTGGAGAAATAGATATGAAAAAAAATTATTGTTGAAATTCATTCTCATGAAATAATAACACTTATTTAGCCCCCTTTACATGCCAGATGCTATTCTAAGTACCTTATATGTAATAAACCATTTAATCCTCACAGCAATACTATGAGGTAGGTACCCATCATTATTTTCACTTTAATAAGAGAACTAAGGCACAAAAAAGGTTAAGATATTTTCTCAAGAACTAAGGCACAAAAAAAGGTTAAAAGACAACCTGAGTTCTAGCAGCCTGGTTCTAGAATCTTCCTTTAAGGGCTATGTGTATTATTTAAAGTAAACTGGGTACCATATAGACAAAAGTCAAAAATTTAGTAAGTTGACAAAATAGAAATGTATTTCTCACTCAGGAAATTCATTGTGGGTATTCTTGTTCTAAGGCAGCTTTCCTTCAAACAGTTGTTTAGGGGCCCATGCCCCTATGTTGTGGCTCTATAATCTTCAACACGTGAATTTCAAGAAGGCTATGATCATCTGCATCAAACCAAAGAAAGGAAATAACATAAAGAATGGTAAATGTCAGGCTTTCATGGACTAGTCCTGGAAGTGACATCACTTTCATTCCCATTCCTTTGGTTGGAACTCAGTCACATAAGTACATTTAATTGCAATGGAGACTGGAAAGTATGACCTAGTTGTGTGCCCACAGGAACAGGTAATGCTCAGGTGCTCAATCTTCAGTCTCTGTCACTACGTTAAACTTTCATTTGTGACTAAAGATCTATCTTGAAGTAAACTTTTTCTCTGAGGCAATCTCTCTCCTTTCTTCCAAAATTAAGGTCAGGCAATGTGGTAGAGGCCATAGCTATAAGTGATCTGGACTCAAGCGAACCTGGATGGGCACAGCATCATACTCACTTAACAGAAGACAGAGAAAATAGGTAAGATATACATCTAATAGTATTTATTCTTAGTGTGAGGCTCAGACTTAGAGGCCGAGGCTCTGAGTCTAAGGTGACAAAAGTGTGGCCAAACATCCTCAGTGAGTTTTATTGACAGAGGGACCTCTCATTGACCCACCCGGAGTGAAGATTCATATAGCTAGGCATGACTGCTCCCCATACATAAACTACTAAGAAACATTTTCTCCCAGAAAGCATCTCGGAGAAAATCCTTGCCCAACCACTAAGGAGGGACATGAGTCATAGAAGCATCAAGTAACTACCATTTTTTTCTATGCCTCAGATAAAAATGTGTGCAACAAAACTTGCTAGGGAAATGGTGCTTTTATTTTTTACTTATAGAGAGACTTAAAAAAAAATATTCCCCCGAATCCCCGAATGTCTGGAAAAGGTAGAATACCTGAATAATGGTGTGTGTATATAGAGTGTTTACAAAACAGGAGTATTAGAATTGGAATACCCTAGGGTGACCAACCTTCTGGTTTGCTGTCCAGAATGGAATTTTCAATTTTAAAACTTGGTTAGTTCAGGTAAATCAGAATGAGCTGGTCATCGTGTATCATTCCCAAGAAATAAAAGTAGGTTTGAGGCTAGTGCGTACTTCACAGTGTCACTCTCCTTGCTGTGATTAGACAAGGCTGAGTTTTGCCTTTGGGTAGTGAATCTAGGTGAATAAGTTTGGCATAGAAATAAGGTCAGAAGGTTTGGTAATGGAGTCAGTTGTGAAACAGACAAACCTCAACCCCTGAGGGTCAGAAAAGTCCCCATAAATACTTTCACAGCAAGTTCTTACATTTCATTTATTTTTATAACAAACTGTCAACAAAACAAGAAGTAAATCTCTATACGTATGACAAATGAAAATGAAATGACTATAATATAATAAATGAGAAGTGAAGATTTCAAACATCCCATGTTCTGCCTCCTCATTTTAGGATAATATTTTTATTAGTCATCCCAAACAAAGTTGAAATAACTGGTAAACATTTTGGATTACAAAATCAATTAGTCTAACTAGCTTTGGGAAAATATAACACCCATTTCTCTATTCATTGAAATGTTTCTTCTGTGTGCCCTCAAAATGATGAAATTTGATTTCCTAGGTCACTAAGTAAACTTTTTGTCACCAAACCTCAATCAGTAAGGATTTATTGAGGATCTATATGTAACTTCTGTAATGTGTACGTTTTTAAAATAAAAACACAGCTAGATGTTTCTAATGACACCATATTATAATTCATTTTGATAGTATTGGTTAACCAAAATGTAGTTCTCCTCACTAAGGAATTTCAACAGGTTACCATGCAACACAATAAAAGAACCAAGGTTCTGTCAGTATTGGAAACTATTAAGTACTCAAAAATATGTATTGAACCACTTGTTTCCAAAATCAAAATCTTTTCATGAGCTTTTACCTCGAAAAAGCTGTATTTTATTTTATCTATTATAACTGTGTATATAACTATGACCTGAGTGCACTGGGGATTTTTAGACACACCTGTGATTACAGGGTAAAAGATGTTCTGGAATATTAATATACCAATAAATTATTTTAAAGATTCATGTAAGATTTTATATGAAAACAAATGTACTTGCCGAGCCCTTTTTGGAGCTGGTTGGGTTTGACAGCTAAAGATTTCCTGTCTTAAGCCACCTTGAGAAAAGTGGATTCCAATATATTGGAAGTTTATTAGGTTCTGGATATGAAACTTAATTTGCAGGTCCATTAGTATGATTCACTCTGATTCACAAAGAATCAAACTCTAGGTACATCAGTTTAGTAGTACTAGTGGAGAAACCCAACCATATCTGACTAACAATTAATCTTGCTTTTCAAGCCATATAAATCTGTTGAACTTATGAACTATAGAACACAAAAACCATAGAATGAAACAAAGATTTACATTTCAGAAAAAAAAATTAATACAGTATTTGGAAGTGAAGGGGGGAAATTAGACATGCCAAAAGCCATCAGGTGCCTAAGAGCAATCAACTTTAGGAAGTAACATATTATAGTTTGTAATACTCAGCTCTCTCAGGTACTTTGATATACTACTGAGGAGAAAAAAATACATACCTGTAGTGTAAATTGCAGATTAAAAAATACATCTCTAACCTTATCTGAAAAATAAATTATAGCCACCTGAGCTGCCCAGAAGTTCAGGGATCAGATTTTCCTTCATGATGGACTTGAAGAATTTCCACTGCTCTATATCACTGCAGTTCTGTTGTTTTACAAAATTTTGAAAGTCAATAGCTTCATTCACCAGAGGACCTTCACTTTACTTAACATTACTTAACATCAGGAGAGTGAGGTCTTCTGAAAATGAATGGGAATTACTAGGCTTACTGTTTGCTGATAAGAGAATTGCCCATTCTTTTGCTCCACTTGCATTTTGCTTAAGGTGCACTTGAAATACCCACAGCTGAGAATGTGTCGCTTTTGCTTTCAAATAAGCGGATGAACTATATCTTCTTCATCCAGTGTTCATTTTATTCCTTTATTAACTCTTCTTTCTAAATAGCAGGTCACATTAATTTTACCCCCCTTACACAAAACAAAGGCATTCAAGTATCAGAAATTTACTGCTGATCCATAACCCCAATGATCAGAAAACATAGTCCCGGTAACTCTTAGGGGTTTTACACCTGCCTCTAATTTAATCACCTACTGTGACTGTTGCTCAACACCAAAATAACTCAAGTAGTCTTCATCTGCCAGGAAAAAAAAAATGGAATTTTTAAAAAGGAAGCTTACTAAGAGAATTTCAACTACTTTGGCATATCTCTAGGAAAAAAAAGAAATTACAAGCTATTTTTCAAGTGATTAACATTGATTAATTCACAACTAAAAAGATCATTTGCATAATTTTAGAATATATAATTAACTCCATGATTTGTCTGAATACTTCAGACATAAAGAGTTTAGTTTTTCGAGGTTTTTCCCCTCGAATCAGTTTGCTATTTATACCCCTATTTAATGTAACAGAGTCAAGGTACTGATGGTCTGAGTAATGCTGGGTGGAGAGACATCCAAGTGTGGGGATTAGATCAAGGAATTTGGGGTCACAGATTTGAATTCTAATCTTGACTTTGCACCTATTATATGACCTTGGATAAGTCATTTAATCCCTCCAAGACTGTTTCATTCTCTATATATTGGGAATCAAATTGCAACCTCACAAGGTTTTGTAATTATCAAATAAGGTAGGTCATACATTTAGTCCATGCATCAATAATCAGTTTCTGGTATAATTATTGTTCTGATGATGATGATAATGACTTTCAATGTATTTATCATTGCTCTTATATGGATTTCAAGGTCATGCTATATTTACAGAACACTTAGTATTTTATTCAGTAATACAAATGGTAGACTGTAGAGGCAGTGAAGAGTGAGATGGGAAAGGCACCTAGAGGGCATGTCTCTCTAGAATGTTTTCTCACTCCTTGAGAGCACCTGCTTAATGATAGCAGGGATAAAAATTCATATATGTTTTGCACTTCACATGTGACAAAGCCTTCTATATACATATCTGTGTTTAAGTTAGCCTATAGGTAGGAAGCCTTACGGAGAACATCAGGTAAACAAAGAATGAACAATGTTGTTGGCAAACAAGAAGCAGAGAAGAGAGTAGCTGAGAAGTTGCAACTCCGGCACAAACAAGCTCCATGAATATTATAATAATTAGCAACAGTAAGTAGATGCTAGCAATAATAAGAGCTACATTTATGCATGACTAGCTGAGGTAGATCCAGGTTCAGTGAGGCCTAAAACTTACATGATTTGTAGGCCCATTCATAAGGAAAGTAATGCAAAAGTATAAACACAAGTTCAGGTACAGAGCTTTGAAAAGTGTCCATGCAATTGAGGGTCCAGCTTTATTAGTTTCTTGGTAAACCCACTTCTGGTGCTTATTATGCCCAGCCCTATACTAAATCAACAAAAAAGATCTATATCAAGTGATATTGAGTCAGACAGGCTTGATCCACATCTTGGCTCTGCTCTATGCTCTGTAGCAATCTAGTCAAGTTTATGATTTTTTTTCTTTTCCTCTTTAAGTTCAATTTTTTTTTAATTTTAAAGATTTTTATTTATTTATTTGACAGAAAGAGATCACAAGGAGGCAGAGAGGCTGGCAGGAGCCGGGGGAAGCAGGTTCCCCGCTGAGCAGAGAGCTGGATGCAGGGCTGGATCCCAGGGCCCTGGGATCATGAACCGAGCCGAAGGCAAAGGCTTTAACCCACTGAGCCACCCAGGCGCCCCCTTCTTTTTTATCTTACAGTGTTGCCCAGGTAACTATGCTGTTGTGAGGTTGAAAATAGATAAATAAGTAGATAGGCGAATAAATAAATAAATAAATGTTAAGTAATAAGTAAAGCTTCATCATTATGACTATTATTATTCATAATTCTTATCATTTTGTTTGCAAGCAGTAGAAATTAAATGTGACTTATCATCCATACAGAGAATATGTAAAAGCAGATGCAGTGTCAAGTTTGCCTGCAAAGTCCATGCTCCTAACCACAGATAATACTCTTTTTAGAACTCAGAGTGGAAGTGGATCTTCCAAAAATATCTAACATAAAAAGTGAATAGTTATTTTAGCACCCTCCTTTGTTAATGTGCAAATACTGTCAAAGAAGAACTAAACCCTAGAGAAGCTATTACCAATTTGCATCCCCAATTCATGACCCAAAGCCAATTCCAAATACCAAGAAAATATGGCTATAGACATGTATAGTGAAAATTCAGACACTGCATTATGATTGAGGAGTTTTTCTTGAATCTCTATGTATTCATAAATTTCAGGGTCCAGGGTATTTCTTTTCCAGCATTTTCCATTAAAGAAGATTAGTTCAGTCCTAAATAAGCTTTCTTAGAAAATGAACATTAAAATATTTTTAAAATACTTTTTAAATTGCAAAAATAACAAAACTTTAAAGACATCTCCAGTTTAGGAGCAATGCAGCGATCATCTGAGAATGTGTATGGCTGTAGTTAACAAAAGACATCTTACCCAAGTCAAATTCAACACAGAATTTTGCATTCACAAGTTTTGGTGTTGTCAAAGGGCCAAAGGCATATATCTGCTCATAAAATGTATGAGACCTATTAGAAAGGAAAAAGTGAGATTTAGGCAGCATGGGGGTTACACAAAGCTTATGACACTTTGAATAGCCTAACTCTGAACTTGAAATCTATAGGTTAAAACTGTTCAGAACCATAACGTTTACATGGCTTATTACTCTATAAAAATTAGCCTTATTTTGGAATCAGATGAAATTGTTTAATACATTTGCCACCAACAAAAAAATTACTGTTATACTAGTCAATAAAAGAACTACCAGCAAATCTAAAGAAAAATCCAATGTGCTATGGTAAGTGCTGTGAATTGTGAAAGACTGATGATTCATAGACCTGTACCCCTGAAAAAAAATACATTATATGTTAATAAAAAAGAAAGAAAGAGGAAAGAAGAAAGAAAGAAAGAAAGAAAGAAGAAAGAAAGAAAGAAAGAAAGAAGAAGGAAAGAAAGAAAGAAGAAAGAAAGGAAAGGAAAGAAATAAAAGGAAAGAAAGAAAGAAATCCAGCATGAAGTCTGTTACTATCCAGTCTGAAGGGGTTACCTACCTGAAGAGGATAATAACATGGGGCTTTGGAAATATTCGGGTTCAAATCTGGACCTCACACTCCTCAACACTCTTTCTTTCCTTACTAGTTATGGAGATAGACGGAGTTATTTGATGTCTGTTTGTATTTTGGTTTTCCAAAATGAACTTCTTAATAAATTGAACTCATTGGGCTGTTCAGAGGATTGAATCAGTTACTTCATACAAATGCTTAGAACAATATCTGCATGTGGAATGTGCACTCAATGACTACAAGCTATAGTATGTATCTTGTTATTTTAAATGTATGGTTCCTTCATTTACCATCCCAAATTAAAAAAGAAAAAGAAAGCAAGAAAGCAAGCAAGAAAGAAAAAGAAAAGAAAAAAAGAAAGCAGTTATATGGTCAGTACTCTAAGTATTTGTTTGCTTGCTTATCCTCTCTGTGGCTCCTTACTAATCTTGCTTCCTGGTTTTCAGAACCTGTATCCCACTTCCCATCCTCTTCCATCCCCTTCAACAGAGCATTTAGCTTCTGATCTTGGCTTCCAACAACTCTAGTTGTGCCCATTCGTCTAATCCTGTTTTTCTTCAAAGTTCCTCAAGGAATTCTGATATCACAGACCACAAGGTGATGTCCAAGGTGTTCTAACTCTTAACAAGTCTCTGTCAATTGTACTTACTATCCCTAACCAAAAGAAGAAATTTAACATGATTTTTATTGAAAAAAAATCCAAGAACTATAAAAAGTTCTTACTGCAAAAGCTCAATTTAAGGGTATTTGAGTAAGAGAAAAGAATGTTCCTTCCCCAAATACAGATTGTATTAGGGGAGAGGAAAATCTCCTTAGATATACAGTTCAAAATATTTTGAGCTCTGCAATTATGAATAATGGACACTAAAGCTTATTACTTCCTAACAAGGAGAACATGGAACACAGACCTAAGGCCAATGAAGGACTAGTACAAAAAATATGCCCAAAGAAGAAAAAACTTGGAGGACTTTAATATAAAACTCTAAGACTTAACTTAAAGCTACCATAGTGAAGAGAATTTTCCATTGACAAGAAGATAAATATATTGCCAACTGAACAAAATAGAGAAGGAATAAATAGACCCACACAGATGTTGTCATTTAGATTATGGCAAAAGAGTCAAGATAATTCAGTGGGGGAAAAGGAATATCTTTTCAATAAATGATATTTAATCAATTGAATGTCTACATAGAACAAATAAAATACCATCAACCCAAGTTCAAATGATATTTAGATATAAAAATATTACTCAGATAAAAATAGGGGAAAATCATTGTGATCTTGGTATAGGAGGTTTTCTTTAACAGAACAAAAGAAGCTTGAGCCATGAAAGAGAAAAAAAATAGTATATTGGATTCTATCAAAATTTAACACTTTAGCTCTTTCAAAGGCATCATTAAGAAACCAACAGTAAAGCACACTGCAAGAAAACATTCACTATATATATCACACAAACTATTTATTTATGTGCAAAATATAGGAATAACTTTTATAATTCAGTAAAAAGAAAAACACCAAATTAAATAACACATAAAACATTTGGGAATTGAATTAACAATAAAAGATATGCAGTAAGGGTACAAAAACATCTTTGAGAGTATTAGTCACAGAAATTCTTTTTTTTTTAAAGATTTTATTTATTTATTTGACAGAGAGATAGAGAGTACAAGTAGGCAGAGCAGCAGGCAGAGGGAGAGGGAAAATCAGGCTCTCCACTGAACAGAGAGCCTGATGCAGGGCTCCATCCCAGGACCCTGGGATCATAACCTGAGGGGAAGGCAGACAGTTAACCAACTGAGCTACCCAGGTGCCCCTAGTTACAGAAATTCTAATTAAAACCATAATGCAATACCATTACAGAACTTGTACAATGGCTGAAAGTGAAAAATTGACATACCAAGTGTTGGCAAGAACATGAAGCAACAGAAAGTCTCACGTACTTCTGGTCAGAAAGCAGAATGTCCCAGGCACTTTAGAAAATAGTCTGTCAGTTTCTTGAAAAGTTAAAAATAAATCCGCAAAGATTTGTGCATCAATGTCCATAGAAGCTTCACTTGAACAACTTCAAAATTGGATGTGATTCAAATGCCCATCGATGGGTAAATAGATAAACAAATTGTGGTACACCCTTTCAATGGAATACTACTCAGAAATAAGAAGGAAATATCGATCAGTGCAACAATATGGATGAACTCAAAATCATACTGAATGGAAGAAGCCAGACAAAAAAGAGTATATACTTGGGATGCCTGGGTGGCTCAGTCTGTTAGATGTTCAACTCTTGATTTGAGCTCAGGTTATGATCTCAGGATGTGAGATCAGGCCCTGGAGCCTGCTTGGGATTCTTTCTCTCCATCTCCCTCTGCCCCTCCCCCAATCTTTCTCTTCTCTCTCTCTCTCTAAAAAGGAAAAATAAGGTATATACTTCATGATCAAATTCATGTAATATATTAGTGAATGTAAACTACCTATAATAACAAAATCAGATCAATGGTTATCTGGGAATTGGGAGTAAAGTTTGGGATAGTGACAAAATGTTCATTTAGGGATTGTAGTAATGAATTTATGGGAGAATATATTGGTCAAAAGTTACCACACTGTATGACAACTCTTTATTAAAGATGTACTTATTTACTTTAGAGAGAGAGTGTGTATGCAAGTGGGAAAGGGCAGAGGAAGAGAATCTCAAGCAGATTCCCTATGAAGCATAGAGCCAGATGCAGGGCTAGATCTCATGACCCATAAGATCATGGCCTGAGCCAAAATCACCAGGCAGCCATTTAACCAACTGAGCCCCCCAGGTGCCCTGTATGATGACTTATAATATGTGTAATTTATTATGTAACAATTCTACCAAATAATTCATATTACATGACAATTATTTAACAATTCTACAATATTTACCAGGTAAATTTATAAAAAATATCTTTAGGAAAACTTGGCCTGTTTTCTTATCTCCTTCTGATGATGAATTAAAAGTTAAGACTAAAACTACTAAAATCTGTAATTTATGTATATGAAGAAGAAAGCCTGACTGAGGTTCTTCCCTGTCTTCTCCAAGGCATTAAAAAAAGGCTTTTGAATGGCTGGTATGGGCTAGATAGTTGGAATTGAACTGAGAGAATAATGTGACTTAAGGTAGCTCTTTGAGAAAGTGTTAAAACTCCATCTCTACAGAGAAGGCTGAGATAAATTTGTTGTGGGAAGACCTGGAAAAGAGTCAGTAGGAATCCAGATGAGACTTGGCTAAAGAGGACAGGAAAATTTTTAGGATTTTGATCATTTGGCCCCATTTCTGAAAGTCATCCTAAATTCAGTCAGTGGCCCAAAAGTATCAGAGCTCATAGATTAGGAGAAAGCTCTGTGCTGAGTCAATGTTCAAGTGGGTGGAACCATGACACTACTTGAGCCTTGAAACTTTACTTAGTTATAGTGTGAATAAATTACTTCCTGAGTGATTCTTTGGGTCCAAGATGTCAAATTGTTAATCTGTCTCCGGGAAGTGTTTTCCAATCACATCTCAGGATGCTTAGAAATGCTTTAGGAATTACCAGGCACATATCAGGGTGATGGCAGAGGAAGTTTAAATACCTGTATATCAGGCCCAAATTGGGACAATTAGGGCATTCTAAACTTGGGACCAAGAGATCATATACAGAAATAATATTTTATACAAATTATATGTAAACTATACATAGTTTTTTAATCCATAGTGTTACTTTGATGATTTCTAATTGTTATTTTTATTTTATAAAATATTGAGTTAGATGTCTGGATCAGACAGACCTAAGCCACTGGCCAACTGAAATTAAGAATCTAGTGCTCAGAATGGGCAGACCAGGCAAGGAGCACACCTTGTAGATCCCTGTCTGAAGTAGATTTACTCCTGGCTAGTTCTAGTTCAACTTGCCTTTCACCACTGAACAGCTAGAGAGTGCTCATTATTTTGAGTTCCAGTTATTTTCTAAGTCCATTTTTGGTAGGATTGAACTAGGTTTATCAGTTTACTATTCCTGCAGAGTTCTAGCTTTGCAATGAAAACAGACATACACAGAACAGAAGGCACTCAATCAAATAAAATTTATGAAATAAAAGGATGGGATGAAGTACAGAAAAAAAATCTGTCCAATAAAAAAAATAGACCTCTTGATTAATGAATCACAAAAAAAGGTAGAACATGTATTGTTTACATGGCTTTTACCTCTTTAGAACGACGACTTCATACTTTTATATCATTTTATGCTACTGTGGTTTTGTTTTGAAAGAGCTATTCAAGCTACTTATCACAAGGGTTAATATAAATGGGAAGACAAAAAAAAAAGGAATGACCCTATGAATGACTTTTATATCAAAGTTTTCTTAGCATCAAAGTATCACTGAGGTATTAATTTACATCAGTTAAATATGGTGTCTTTTAAGTATAATATTTGAAACTGGGCAAGTGCTTTTGGCTCTCATAATTCACTAATAATAAAGAACATTGTTGTGGAAAGTATATTGGGATTTGGATGTATGCAAAAATGTTCATTTTAACTCTGTAGTTCATTGTTTGTATGACCCTGGGCAAGTTCATAATCTTTTTGAATCCCATTCATGACATCAGGATAATAATATTTACATTATGAAGTTTGTTGTAAGATTTCAAGGTGCAACATACAAAAAGTAGAGTAATGTCACCTTCTTCTACACCCAGAATTCAGGTTTATGTTTTTAAAATATTTTTGAGGAGTTTTCATGCTAGAAAATTAGAATAAATTTATTTTTAGAGGACAAGGGACGCCAGCATGAATGGTTATCTGTATTATCCATTATCAGAGGCCCAGGAGCACTTGGGTTATTTTCTCTTGTTTCAGATATTAAGAGGCTGTGTTGCTTCTATCCTTATCATTGGAGAGAGTGCTAGAAATAGCAGTCATTCTTCCACTATTTCTGAAACTGCACTGAGATGAGAAGGAATATTAGTACACAGTGGGAAAGTGTGGCTTTCTAGATTTGGCTGTCTGAAACTGAATATCAGCTGTATCATGTGTTAACTCTGTGACCTTGGACAAGTTTCTCCACCTCAGTGCCTCAGTTTCTCCTTTTCAAATACATTATAGGATTGTTTGGGGTTAAATTAGTTAAATACACAAAGTATGAAGAACCATGCCAGGCAAAAAGTCAGCATGAAAATGTAATTGCTGTTATGATTTCTCTTGTAGTTTCCTTAGCCTCAAGCCAACAGTTAGCTTTAACTTGGAAAAGAATGTAATCTCCTATTTCCATTCCTGATATCAGAATGTAGATGTAGATAGGACATGCTAAGTATGCAACTGTTCTATACTTAAGCTTCATTATTCATTTATTATGAAAGAGGGGAGGCAAAATAGGCTTTCAAAAAGAACACATTGTCAAACACAAATGGTTTTGTCATGATAGTACAAAAAGTATCCTTTCTTTATTTGCTTATTTTTTAGTTTTGAGTTTCACACTGTGCTATCCAAAAAATGAAGTTAAGAAAACAAGCTATGGAACACAAAAAAGATGCTTAACATCACTAATCACCAGGGAAATGCAAATCAAAACCATAATGAGCTATCACCTTACACCTGTCAGAATGGTTAAGATCAAAAACATAGGAATAATAAGTGTTGGTAAAGATGTGGAGAAAAAGGAACACTTGTGTACTTTTGGTGGGAATGTAAACTGATACATGCACTGTGGAAAACAGTATGGAGGTTCCTCAAACAATTAAAAATAAAAATACCATATGATTCAACAATTCCACTACTGGATATTTACCCAAAGAAAATGAAAACACTAATTTGAAAAGATACTTGCATCCTTATGTTTATCACAACATTATTTGTAATAGCCAAGATATGGAGGCAACCTAAGTGTCCATTGATAGACAAATGGATAAGGAGGATGGGGCATATGTATGTGTGTACACAAGCATGCATGTGTACACACACACACATGAGAATTACACAGCCACAAGAAAGGACAGATCTTGCCATTTGCAAGAACTTGGGTGGACCTAGAGGGCATTATTCCAAGTGAAAGAAGTCAAACTGAGAAAGACAAATACCATATGACTTCATTAATATGTAGAATCTAAAAACCAAAACAAATGAATAAAACAAAAAAAAAAAGCAGAATCAGATCTATAAATATAGAAAACAAACTGATGGTTACCAGAGGGAAGGGAATGGAGGTGGGCAGAATGCGTGATGGAGAGTGGTAGGTACAGGATTCCAGTTATGGAATGAGTGCAATGGGAATAACAGACACAGCATAGGGAAGACAGTCAATGGTACTGTAACACTGTTGTGTGGTGACAGACAGTAGCTACACTTCTGGGGAACACAACATAATGTACAGGGGAGTTGAGTCACTGAGTTGTGTACCTGAAACTAATGTAACATTGTGTATCAACTATACTCAAATAAAAAAAAAATTAAGAAAACAGGCCATGTAACCAGTTAGAATGGAATTGAAAAATGAGGAGGAGAAAAGGAAAGCTGTTGCTTTATATTTATAAAACAATATTTCTGAAAAAAATGAGAAGTGAGATGAATAGTTGTGATTCTTTTCTCATACATCTATTTTCTACCCATCACTATGTCTTGTCATCCCTTCTTCTGCATATATTCCGAGTATACAGCTTTCCACTATCTTTGCTAATGTGTTTCTGGTCCAAACCTCTCTCAATTCTCATTGGATTTTAGGAAGACCTCTTTAGCAAAATTCCTGACTATTCCTGTCCCCAGAGTATAATCACCACACAGCAGCCTGAATGATCTTTCTAAAGTGTAAATTGTATCATTCCTCTACCCTTTTAAAAACTGTGGTGACTGCCAGTTACTTTTAAATAAGAGTTTGAACTCTGTGTCATGCCCTAAAGGTCCTCTGTGATCTTCCCCTTGCCATATTCCTGGCCTCGTGTCCTTCTGCCATCTCCCTCATGCACTTCTCTCCAGGCGCTGGTTTGTTCCCTCAGCTTTGGGACACAGCAGACTGTTTCCTGGATCAGGGCTTTTGCACTTGCTCTTCTTCCTACTTGTAATTCTCTCCCCCAGAGCTTAACATGACTACCCCTCTCTCATTATTCAGCCCTTGGCTGAAGTGTACCTTGTCAGAAAAGCCTTTCCTGATCATCCTACCTCAAGCATCATTCTCTAATATTATTTATCCTCTTCATAACACATTTCATAACACATAACACATGAAATCATCTTATTTATTTTCAGATTCCCTATCTGCTTCCTTCAATTAGTTAAGCAGCTTGGAAAAAGTCATCAGTCTGCTTTTTTTTTTTTTTTCTTCTGTATCTCCAGCACCTAGAAACAATGTATATTTATAAATAGGCTACAGCCTGAATGGCTTGTCCCAGTACCAAGATCCTGGACCTGGTGGCAGCTCACTACTGGTGTGTTACATCATTGAAGCTCATGTCCTTCTAGCCTTTACTACCTCTTCTGACCTCATACATACCTTTTTTAACCAAATAATTACTTTCAAAATGTATGCTGTGTGGCTCATAATAGGAGAAAGGAAATACATTCTCCTAAAGTTAAACAAAAATCTATTAACACAAACCAGATGGATCTCAGTAATTCTGTATCCCTGACCTAAATAGTTGCCTCCATGCTTGGCTGAAGGTTTATGTCCAAGGTATGAAATGCCCCATAGAAAGATGCATGTAAGTCAAATCAATTTTCAGAAATTACAAAAGAGAATTCTATACAATACTACTTTCCAAAGTATTTTTATTGCCTCCTTATCAACACACCATATCTGTTATGTCTAGCCAGGCCAAGCTAAGCAGAAAATGGAAATAAATATATGTATAATCTTTCTCTTAAAATCTGAAAAGATCACCAGTCAATGGTGGGGCAATTTTAAGAGAAAGATATATCTACATATGCATATTATTCAAATTGATTGCATTAATGTCTACTTAAACTTACATCATGCACTGGTACAAAACTAGTGAATGTATTACTGAGCTATTGCTCTTTTAGCAAACCTTATTCAAAAATAAAATGATGTCAGTCCTGTTTCATAAAAATATTTATAATTATGTGACTTCTCAAAATAATGTTTCCAACTCACAAAGTTGCACTAGTTATTTGTTTCCCTCGTTTAGAATGTATGGATCTGAATCTCTGACAAATAGACCTATTAGTTGTATAAATTACTAATTACACCTCGAATTCCCAAGTCTACAAAATCCTTTCAGCATCCAACCAGGAAATCCCAGACTCCTCTGTTTTGAGGTTAAAGAATATAGTTAATTATTTTCCGTGAAAATTAGACAAGTTTGGATGTCATCTAAAGTGTTAAAACTCAAACTCAAACTCAAGAATTAACTGTATAAAAATAATTTCGATTGTGTGGGAAAATACACTATTAGGAAACAAGAAATTTCTCTGGGAAAAAAAAGAGAACAAAGGACCAATGGGAGGAAATTGATTTGGAGGAAAGCAGCTGCATCTTCCATCTGCATTCTCACAAGAGAAAACTCTGAACATTCAATGGCAGCAGATTTTTTTTTACCTCAATTGTGAACACAAGAAAAGCAAATCCCACTTCTCTAGTTGGTGTACAAGAATCATTTTTTTCTGATTTTAATGAGAGAATTTTAGGTAGAAAGGATCAAGCATTTAATACATTTAGCACACTGAAGCATGGACTCCAAGAAATGGAGGTGTCTTCTGCAAGTACACATTGACATCTGCACTGGAGAGCCAAGAGACCTTCCATAATAATCATCCTGGGAGTTTAGATACATATATTAGAATGAAGTAATAGAAGATGGATAGTCCAATCACCATATGAGAAAAACACAAGTAAAATTGTGTACAATCTGCTTTGAGATACAAATACAGTATTTTTTATGTAAATATAACTTAATGGGCTTATGGATTGAGTTGTAGAATTTATTGGAATAAAATAGATAAATACAGTGAGTAGGTAGCCTAGATTACTTAGATTTTTCTTCTTCTCTCAGGGATTGTATCTCATCTTGGGTGGTGAATTATGACATGAAACAAGGTTTCTAGCTTCTGGTTGGTAGCACCAAACTGGTAGGACAGAATATTATGCTCTTGGTCAAAGTGAAAGAGAAGAGATCTAAAAATGTGATGATATAAGAATAATGGGAATGAAACAACAAGGTGAGGCAACTCAGCAGAATTGCCCTAAGTCAGAAAGAAGAGAAGTTTTGGTAGGAAAAGAGGTGGCTCATTATAGATATTTTTAGTGTGAGGTGTCAGTAAAGATTTCAAGCTGTCCAGAAAAAGTTAGAAATTTGGAAATGCACACCCATAGAAAAAAACCAGCAAGTAAATATTTTCTTTAATAAAGATATTGGATTGCTCTTCGTATAAAGCATAACATAGCTACCGTATGTGGGCATAATGTAGTTGGGAAACAATTTCACATACTTTTAGTCATCACCACAAGCATCCTATAATTTAAATATTAGCCCTATGTCACAGACAAAACTGGGACAGAATAAAATGAAAAGTTCCTCCCTAGGTCACAAACTAAGCAGGAACAGAAACTGGAGTTAAAATCAGGTCTTCTCAGTCACTTTCCTGATGTTCTAGGACAAAGGATGAAGAGAAAGATGAAAGAAAGGTCGAAGAAAACACGATGAATTTATGAGTCAGAACTGAGTTAGCATGAATTTTTAGTCAACATAGTTTTGAAAGTTTATCCAGCAAAGTCTAGCAACCTGGGAATAAATTCTGAAAAACAGATGGTAGAGTGATTCACTGTTGAAGATTGGCAAGCTGACACAATGAAAGGTTAAATATACAAAAGTTTTTTAAGGTGGTAATTAATGAGTGTATCACTGGAAATTTGGGTCATGTTTGCAGAAAGAAAAGAGAAGCCAGAGGTGATTCATAGGCCAAGAGTTTGAAAAGGCCTTGACTGCCTCCCTCCTACTATTGATTCTCAAAATAACAGATTTCCATTCTCTCAGCCTCTTTTGATTCTAGAACACAGGTGCTTTGGAGATTTCCGAAACTGGTTCTGTAGGATTTAGGGCAATTCTGCAAACTTCCTAATATCCTCTCAATAGGTTCCATTTCTGCTTAAGTTAATCAGATGTTTGTGGTTTTTTTAATTTTTTTCTTACTGACTAATACAATATTTGATCAATTTTGGTTTCATTCCTCTGACCTCTGTCTCATTTTAAACCCTTAAAATTATAGAAAGTATTTAAAACCAATAAAGGGCATGACTGACATTAAAGAAGTTGGGAAAAACTCTTATAAGACAGAAAAAAAAATAACATTGGATTGACAGGAGTAGAAGAATCTATAAATTTAAAACAGGTTCAGGAGAGAGCCATTAGAAAGATTCATAGAAAGAGTAGATACAAAGTGCACAAACGGAAGGAAAACTGGTTTCCAAGTACAATCATCTAAGTAATTAATGAACTGCATTTTCAACAATAAAACCTATAGGACAAACAGGATGCTTTCTCCTTCTTCATATATGGAATACCAGTTATTAGGAGCTACAGCCATCCCCAGACAAAATGATCAGGCCCCAAAGAAAGTGAAGTCCCTATCTAGGGAGGGCTTCTTAGATAAGGTGGCAGGTTGAGATAGGAGCAAGACAGGTGGCAGAAAATTGGACCTCCAGGGAGAGAGATGCACACTCACTCACCTGCACCTCTACACACCTACACACACACACACACACACACACACACACACACACACACAGCATTTCTCCTTTATTAGAGACCACCCTTCAATAAATTTTTTTGTGTGTTCAGTGTTTATGAGGGCTATAAAGTGGTTTTAAAAGAGTGATAACTTCCAGTGGGATTTGTCAGTTCTTTTGTTGACCAGTATTATTGTTCTCAAACTTCAAGAGACATTGGGTAACCTTGAAAATGATTCAGGCAAAGATTCCCAGCCCCAGCCCCCACCCCCAGAGTCTCTGATCATTCTGAATATGTAACAAGCAACCCTGCCTGATTTTAATCATTTTAAGGAACACTTCTGTCCTCTCTCCTTCATTTCTCTCTATGTGTCTCTCTGTCTACTCCTCCTGCCACTTATTTATCTTTTTTCCCAGTTTTCTTCTCTGCTTTCCTCTGCCTTACTTAGCTATCATCCAGTGATAGGAAATATGATGTGATTCATAAATGCCGTATCAGTTTTGGGGGAGACTGTCGGCACTATTTGCAAATGCTATGTGATTTGTAGGAAAATAAAAGCACTGCAAAGATATCCTCAATGAGTTCTCTTACTTGCAACCGAAATGTACATTTCTGTACATTTCGGTTGCAAGTAAGAGAACACAAGCTGGCTAAAAATAAGTAGACCAATGGTTCTCATTCCTGGTTGCACATTAAAATCACTAGAGATTTTAAATTCACCCCACAATTCAGATTTATTTAGCAGGTTTTGGTATCAGAAACTGGTATGTTATTTTAAGTTCCCAGGGAATTCTGATGTGCAGGAAGAGTTGAGGACTCCTGAATTAGGTTCGGTGGAAACCCATACAAAGGTAAATGATAGGGGAAGATATGCCTCTGAGACCTAAAAGCAATGGAGGGAGAAAGGGACTTTAACAAGAAGAAGGGGAAAAAAGAATTAATTCTATGCCACTGATGGAGGAAAAAATAGAAAGAAGCAATGTCAGAGCAAAGAGAGAAAGAAATCAATGACAATGAACAGTGCTTCTTCAACAACTGCTAAAAAGTAAGGAGAGCTTCAGTGGAACTGAGGGTTAAGTATTTCAGGTGGATTACAAACAGATGACGTAAAAGCAACAGTCACTGCTTCCCACTCCCAAAATAATAGAGGGATTAGAGCCCATTCATCTTTCCAGGTTAAACCCCAGAGAGAGAAAGAGCAAATGTCATAGCATAACAAGAGATATTTTTATGAATGCTATGCAAAGAGTGAGGGAAGAGTGACTGGCACATAAATGAATACTGTGAAATAATAAACCTGGAAGCTCAGAGGAGATAGGGACAAACTAAATCAAAGTCAAGAGCACAATTAAAGGTAAGAAAAATCACTGCCAACAGTGTGAAGCCTGAGGGGCCTTTAGACAGGTCATAGATGGTTTACATTAAACATAATAAAAAGCAAAACAAAAGGAATAAATGAATAGAAAGGTTTGCATTGCCAGAAAAATGGGAGATTAGAGACTATTATCCTGGAAGGACATGCAAAAAGGACATTTCACAAATATCCTGCTTCAACAATAGAGATATGTCTAAATTAGTTAAAGTTATTAAATATAAAAGACAGAGAAAGAACAAGTATTATTTAAAATCTGCAAAAAAAAAAACCTTAAAGAAAAGAAAATCTCAATCTTGAGAAAAATGCAGTTAGGAAGAGCCATAAATCCAGATAAATCAAATTATTTTACTTTATGCAGGAACGCAAGATGACTAATTTTAAATTCACTCATAAGAGAGGACATTGAAGACAAATATTGACTCTTCAATACTGAAAAATCAACTCTCCTGACCAGGTCAATTTGTGGTGGCTCTCCTAGAATAGAACTTTTAATTTTGAAATCAATCACATTCTTTAACTCAATGAAATAGTCACACACACACATCCATTTGGTCCTAGGTTAAAGCCTTTTTTTCTGGTCTTCACCAACCCCTTCCCCTAATGGCACAGTCCATGCTACTCGAGACAGAGAATATTTGTAACAACATGAATTGTAATAAAACATAAAATTTGATAACACATTAAATCGACTGAATAAATTGTAATACATAAATTACAGTTTTATTTGTTCTGTGGCTTTGCAAATTTTTTTTTATAAAGATTTTATTTAATTATTAGTTAGAGAGAGAGAGAGCGAGCACAGGCAGACCGAGAGGCAGGCAGAGGCAGAAGGAGGAGCAGGCTCCCTGCCGAGCAAGGAGCCCGATGTGGGACTCGATCCCAGGACGCTGGGATCATGACCTGAGCCGAGGCAGCCGCTTAACCAACTGAGCCACCCAGGCGTCCCTGCAAATTTTTTTTTAATCAAGCTGTACATGTAAGAAAAAAGAAAGAAAAGAGTACTATATTCTGAAGAAATATACCATTCCTACATATAGTTTAATCTTCCAAATATAATGTTTTATATTTCTTTCATAATATGGCATGGAAAGGGTAGAGTCAGGTGGAAGAGTACTTGTTTTGAATACCCCAATCTGTGTAATATACCTTCTAGGGCTTTGTTTCCAATTTCTTCTATTGTCTAGGTTTGGAAAATACATTGGTTAATTTTAAGTTTACCTTTTACTTCATTCAATAACTATTGGACATCATTGACCACCGCATACTTGAAACTTTTTTTCTTGTCTTTCATGGCAATTCTCTATACTAAACTGACTCTTCTTCCTTATTAGGCCCTTTCCTGATTCTTGCAACTTTACATTCTGTGCATAATCTCTTTTCAATCAACAAATTTCAGCACCATTAATAATCATCCAATCTGTATCTCCACCCTAGGCCTCTCTTCTGATCTCCAGACCCGTATATCCAGCTCTCTGTTGAACACCAGCACCTGATGTGAAATTTAGTAATGTTTCTTTAAGCACATTCTCTTACCTCCAGTTCTGGCTCAATTTAAAGCATGTTTCAATCATGTTATTGACTGTAACCCAGTTGCCCAAGTTGCAAACCTTGGAATCACCCCATGCTGAAGTTGACCATACCATTTATTTTTCTATTCAAACTAGGATATGTTTGATAATGAAATGGACACTCAGTAAATAGACTAGTCGGTGAGGATATGCAGTGACACTAGATGTATCCTCCCTTTCTTGCAACTTATTGGTCACTGAGTCTGAAAAACTTCTTGACATTTTTTTCAAGCCCATTTCTTTTTATTCAAGTCCTCATTATTTCATCCATAGATTTTTCAAGCTTAACTGATCTTCCTACTTCTAAAATGTGCCTTTAACACTGCTGTTGAAGCTATTTTTCTAAATCCCAAATCTGATTATGTGATTCCCTTATTTAAAATACTTTGCAGGGCAACTGTGTGACACAGTCAGTCAAGTGTCCGACTCTTGATTTTGGCTCAGTTCATGATCTTGGGGTAGTGATATTAAGCCCTGTGTTAATCTCCATGCTAGGCATGGAGCCTGCTTTAGATCCTCTCTCCCTTCCCCACTTCCCCGTCCCCTTCCCCCTGGCTTGCACAGTCTCTCTCTCTCTCTCTCTTTAAATCAATCAATCAATCAATCAATCAATCATCCTTCACTATCTCCTTGCTGTCTTTCAGGATAAAATTAGACTTCTTCATTAGAATACATACATGCAAGTCCTAATTTTTCTAATTCCCATTTACTTTGGGAATGTAATTGTTAAAAGCACAGTAGGCTGGAGAAAGCTGAAATAAGCATTGCTCCCTTCCAACAATAAGAAAAGAAACTACAAAGTCATAGGTTTCATTGAATCCATCAAAGAGCTGTGGTTTCAAGACAATGAAGCAGACTGAATTCCAAAGAGAGGGAGGCTTCCCCAAAGAGAGATGGAAAGAGATGTGGAAAATAGCAAGGAAGGAAGGGGCATTATTCACCATATAAGCAGATAGGAAAATTTTAGGTTAAAAAAAAAATCAGTGAACTCCTAAGTGCGGTCTAGTGTGACAATATTGAATCTCTAGAAACTTTAGACTCAAGCAGAATATTTACACATCATCATCTCTTTTCAAGGGATCTCACTTATTGCTTAAGAAAGATTAGGAGAGGACTGCCTGGGTGGCTCAGTTGGTTAAGTGGCCAACTCGATTTCAGCTCAGTCATGATCTCAGGGTCTTAGGATCCAGCCCCACGTCAGGCAATGGGGGATTCTGCTTTAGGTTCACTCCCTCCCACTGCCCTTCCCCTTGTTTGCTCTCTTTCACTCTCTGTAAAATAAATAAATAATTTTTTTAAAAAATGAAAGAAAGATTGGGGAATAACATGAGTGACCAGAGAGAGCCCACTGTAGGCAGACATGCAGGAGAAAATTTACCACCACTGAGGGAATGTTATGCAATCCCTCACCCCTGCCCTGATCTTCCTCACATATGGAACAAAAAACTACTGGGCGGCGGGGGAGGGCCAGCAAACCCTGGCATCTTCAGGTGAAGGAATATTGATGCTGTGGGAAAGACAGAAAGAAAAACCCTTTACCCCAGAAAGCACAACAGAAAAAGACCCAATTTCCCATCCTAATACCACTAGGAAAGGGGCAGAATGTTTCCCCCCCATGTGAATTCTGCTGCAGAAACAAGATAGAGTGGGCCAAAGGGGGAAGGGGAATCAATCTTGAGAAACTCCCTCCCCAGAGGCTCAGGCACACAGGAGCTGCTTAAGATTGAGGCTAGACCCGAACAACAGAGAATCTCTCTGCCCCCACCAGAAGATTAAAAAGCCCCAAGTAACAAGTTACAGTGTCTGCTTTAAACTTAGGGGGAAAGGTGTGGAGAGAGAGAAAGAGAGAGAGAGAGAGAGAGAGCTCCCTTGTGGCACAGGCCTTCAGGGAAAGCTAAAAACTGAATGTGGAGCAGAAACAGTTGTGGGGGTGGGGGGGAATTCTATGGTACTCTAACCCACATCCTAATCAGAAGAGAATTCCAGAGGAAACTACAACCTATGGTACACTGATGATTAGCAAAGCCAACACAAAATTTAAATCTGACTCAACACCTGACTTGACTGAGTCAGTACCCCACACTAATGGCCTGAAAGAATGAGTGCTTGCCTCCAAGTATAAATGTTATTTGCTTGAGTTTCTACTGTTTTGCACGTGATGTCCAGCATGTAATAAATAATTATGGGATGCCCAAAGAAGCAAGGGGAAAATAAATGTAGCCATTGTCAAGAGATAAAGTAATCAAAACAAACACACAAACAAAACCTCAGAGATGACCTGGATATTGGAACTATCAGACAGGGACTTTAACATAATTTTATTCATAATCATCAAAAAGCAAAACAACAACAAAAATATCTGCCAACTGATGAATAGATAAACTAATTATGGATCTCATGTAATGAAAGCTACTCGACAGTAGAAAGGAAAGAACTTCTGATATATGCCACCATATGGGCGAAGAGCAAATGCACTTGTCAAAATTCCTAGACTGTCACATAGAAAGTGTGAATTTTACAATATGCACATTTTACCTAATAAAAAAACTGAATTTGAAAATAAAATCAGGGGAAAAAATGCAGACTGCCTGTATGGAATCCTGGCTCTACAGTTTATTAGCTGAACAACCTGATTCACTTACTTAGCTTTTCTCTGCCTGCACTCCTACATATATAAAATAGGTACAATGTTAAAGACAGTATACTTCCCTCATGGAGTAGTTGTAGAGGGTTAAGATATGTAACATTCAAAGGACAAATTACAACATAAATATTTGTTATTATTTTTAATTTTCCAACCTCGCCTCCCACCAATGTTACGCATTAGCTTTGAACCAGCCATTCTGAGCTATTCTAATCCATTCTGCTCTTTCATACCATATGTCTTTGTACTGGCTGCTTTATCTGCCTACACTGCCCTCTTGTACCTTATCCATAACTACCAGCAGTAGGAAACTTCTCACCCTTAAAAATGAAGTTTCTGTGTCTTATTTGTAGGTCTACTCTGCCATTTTCCACTCCTATCCAAGTGAAGGAGATTGATTCCTGCCCCCTTTTTTGTCTATGTACCTAATGAGTTCATAGCATGACATATGATAAATGGCCAATAAATATTTGAATGAATGAATGGATAAAGGGATCTACTATGGTTCACTTCAATCTGGCTACTTGATAGCACCGAAAAAAAAAAAGTTCTTTGTTGATAACTATTAAAATACCAAGACTAAGGGAGCATCACAGAGAGGAGTTAGTTGACATACCAGAGCATGTGGAGTCAATCAGAACAATAGGACATGCTGCTCTTAGAAGCCAGAATCTGCAAGAGGCAGGGGGGTCCAGAAAGGTAAATGATGGATTAATGATCATGTAAGTGTCAGGTGTCACAGAGGTGGAAAGAAAGACCCATAACAGACAACTAGTGGTAAATGATTAAGCAGAATTAAGATCTCAGAATCAGGCTACAAAAAGGCTTTGTGGGAGTATGTTTCGATAGGCCTGCTGATAACTCAGGCCCTCAACCTTATTAGTTTTATTAACTTGGCCTAAATTAAACTTGGACAACTTAAGGCTAGACAACTTGATTTGTATTTTTCTTGGAAAATTCTGGTTGGCTCTTATCATGAATTTATTGAGTGCCCAGATCTGCTTTCACCTTTGTTTTATTCTCTGGGTGTGACCGTCTTTTAATATTTCTAAACCCTTGCAGGAGGCTTAAGGAGGTTACTGGCAGTAGTGTAGCCAGTGATGAGACCTCTGAAGACACTGCACAATACAACGATGCAGGTGCAAAACTACGTAATTGTAAGATGATGATGTAGTTAAAGAGGCAGAGCACTTTAGGAGCTGAGTATTCACAACATTGGTGCATCTGAAATAGAATATGTCAGTTCATATGCTCTCCGCAATTAATAAAACCCAGAAATGGCTCTCAGAGGGTGTTTGTCACCCTTAGTGGTATCTTTGCTGAGGACATGCCAGAAAAAGCCTGTGCTGGGACAAAGGAAGCAGCTCTCATTGACACTCCCATACATACCGGAATTCTGGTTCTACCATTATTTGACACTTTTCTCCCAAATACACTGTAATCCCCAATAATTTGGAATTACATTTTTATCCTGAAGAGTCATTCCCTAATGACAAGTAGTTACTAAGGTGCCAAACCATTTTAGGCCAGTATTTTGCAGATAACCTCATCTGGATGAGTCTTTTGACTGTTACACAGTAGAGTTCGAAATAGTCTTCTCTGCCAAATGAAGTATTTGGACAGGTAGACTATGCGGTATTAATTAGTTAATTAAGGAAATTAATTAAGGGAAATTAATTGGGAGAGATTATTAATTAATGGAAATGCCTATTTTAAAAATTTTTATACATACAAATGTATATGTAAATTGTGATCCAAACACTTGCTATCTGATCTCAGGAATTAAATCTATTTAGAAAGCAAAATATACTTGTATACCTTATCACTGTGGGCAGATTCCTTGTATAGATTAGTATGTAACTTTTGTTTATTCTTTAAAGTGCAAAGTATTTATTCATCCACTCTTTAAGAATTAAAGATGAGTGAGCTTTTTTCTGTCAGTGTTGAGTTCATAGTCTAGGGTAAGAGGGGTTGACTGCCATGTTGAAGGGCAAGTGACAATATTACATAGTAATATATGGTTAGAGCTAAGCCATCAAGATGTCATAAAGTGACCCTGATTTTAAACTAAGTTTATCTCCCAATAAGGTTCTTGTCCAGATAAATTCAGTCATATGTCAATGTGTCTGTGAGCTATGAACTGTTAGCTACTAGAAGTTTAACAAAGAAAGAAATATGGCCATAACAGTTTAGGTTACACAGGACATAGCACTTGCAGAAATTTTCCTGGAATGGAATACTTACAATATGAGCACTTTTTTGTATATAAAATTTATTTGTGAAGAATTAAATAGAACAATAAGGAATTATTAAACTCTAGGTAATGATATACATGCTAAGGTATCATGTGAGCAGCTAAATTTGAAATGCATCCCAAAATAAGGTGAACTATTGGATATTTAGGAGCATGTATGTGGTAAATCCAGTAGAGCAAAATATTAATTATAGAATCTTAATGGCAGAATGTTACTCCATGCTTCAATTTAATAATAAAATTTGGGGGGGAAATAGCCAAATCAAGATTGGGATCTAAGAAAAGCTATAATAAGATACAGCTCAAAAAAATATAGCACATAGTCTGAAGTCAGATACCAGATTGACAAAAAAAGAGTTATTGTATCTGTAAGATGAATGTGAAAATTAAATTCTAAGATGAAATCTGGGTTTAAAGTCAACAAAAGTCAACCAAAAAACAAAGACTGAAGTTCATGGGAACACTCATGGACAGATGTTACTGTTGTTCTTTTCTTCTTTTTCTTTCCCCCTAGACCCTGCCCCTGAGAGCAGGTTTCTGTCAAATCTGAATGCCAGTTCTTCCAAACCTCATATCTTGTAAGCATACTTGAACAGAATTTACCTAATTAGCATATATTTCTGATTGTACATAATGCATTAAAACAGGCAATCATGCTTCATGATAAGCTCCAATTGGATAAAACTCAAAATCACACTCTATCCTTAAAAGAAAGCAGTCCAATTGGTTAATAAGTGCTCAAAATAAGCAGTTTTCTATGATTACCCAAAAAAAAAGTTCTGATTGGGAAAATATGCTTACTACAGCAACCTCTGGGTAGCAGTCACATAAATTGTTCTTCATTTTTCATCTGACAATACACAAAATTGTTAGATTTCTGTACTTTGTATGTGGTCACATGTCCTTTAAACAATTATGTGACTTGGGTCACAGCACAGATAAACTAAGGCAAAAATAGGAGCCATGAGGAAAAATTGGCAGAATTACTCTCCATAAGTCACTCCTAGCTGTGAAAAAGCTCCAGAATGTTTGGGATTTAGTACAATGTTAGTTTCCTGAGGATAAATCCACGTTACATTCATTTCTTCATCCCCATTCCGAGCCTGGTCCAGAGTTGATTTCAGTAAATGTGGTTTAATGGATGAGTGATATATAAAGCAAATAGAAAGTGAAAGCATTTAAAAGGAGGTGAAGAATCCAAGTGGAGAGAGGAACAGTGCTAAGATTAATAAATATCTTTGGTAATAGAAATAAAAGAAAAGATATGAGATATGAGGAAAATGTGAAAATAGCTGTGGTAAGACAGGAAGAGAGATGATTAAAACTGGACAAAGTTTAACTTATTTCTAGAACTAATGTTAAAGATTTAAAGACTTACATTCAATTTCAACATACTATTACTTCTTTTTTCCATCCCAAATGCTGTTACCTCTTTCTGCCTCCCAGTGAACTGAACAAAGAAATGAGCAAAAATTTAAGATAATTATCTGCAAGAGCAGCAAAAACTAGAAAGGTTTCTTCAAAAGCCCTGAGACTTTGATTAATTTCTGGGAGATAGGAGGCTTGTCAGCCTTATAAGATAAGAATGTTGTGCTGTCAGCTCATTATCCAACTTAAGCAAAAGCTGTTCAGTGAAGAAGTGGACAGGTTTCACTCAGTAAGTATGTGTGTTAGTCCAGGCCCTGTGAGAAGCAAGCTAGGAGGGAAAATGGGACAGGATCCAAGGGAGGCTAAGAGAGCCATCAGACCATGATTAAAATCTGACCCTGAGTGAAGGACACAGGAAAGAGAAAAGCAAGGTTGGGTGGAAACATCACTGACTGAAGGTCACAGGAAAGTTCAGCCAAAGTTGCTGTCAGAAACATCCTGCTTCTCCCAGGAACAGGCCTGCCTTTGAATCCCTGCCATAGTCATTGGCAAGTGCAGCCTGTGGGAAGTGTGACTTCCATTAAAATGTGGCCACAGAGTCAAAGCACAGCAGCTGGAGATCTTACAGAACTTGCTCCCTACAGTCCCAGCTCTGAGAGGAGCATCCTCATGTCCGCCATAGAGCACCCTTTGTTCCCCTCCACACGGATACAAGGGAAAGCTCCTCCATGGTCCCTGTGAGCCTCTCTTCCTGAGGGAAATTTTTTAATAACTTCAATAATTTGAATTTTGAATAAGGAGGTTTATAAGCAGGACTAGGGATAGCCGTGTTCTCTGCAATTGGTCTCAAGTCCACCATTGTTCCTCATCCTTTCCCTCCTCCACTATTTGTTTCAAATTCCCCTCATCCCTTAGCTATCACCTTAGCAGGTCATGGTGTTCCATGGTGGAATGAGTCAAATCTTCATTACTGATGGCAGTGAGCTCTTGACAAATTAGCCCCCATCTAGGGTTTCTGCATATGTCCATCCCCATCCACTGTTCCAGTGGGTTAACAGAGCACCAAGAGGTATCCAAGAGGATCGCCTTAGTTCCACACTAATTTTTTACTGACTCCACTTGTTAAGAGTAGCCCTACCTACTCCTGGGATCAGCGTCAATTCCCTATGCTGATAAGGTGACTCCTTGTCTTGCTTGCTGGCTCCAGGCAACAAGGAGTCCCACATGCCCTGGGAGCAGCCACTCTCATTACCTCAGTGGTACTCACCGTATATACTTGCCCTGGCAAAGCCTCCTAAAAGGCACTGCAACTCCTCAATCAGAATCCATTGCTTCTTGCTAGATGAGGCAACAATTTCTGTTGCCATAAACAAGTATTACTTCTGTGGTAGGGTTCTAACGTTCTCTTTTAAATTTGAACCTTAATGCTATAAAATCACTTACTAATGAACTGCATCTGTTCCCTCCTCCCGATGCATACTCAGATTGTTGAAAGAAGTAAATAAAATAACACATGTAAAAGATAATAAGTTCTGGCACAACATAGGAATAAATAAATATTGAATCTTTATCCAAATCTTTCCCAGTGATAAACTATTATATATATATATATATTTATGTGTGTATACATATATATGTGTATATATATATATACACACACATATAATGAACAACTTACTTAATATTGCTATCATAGCTCTGTTTTTCATTGAACACATAATAATTGAGGGCCAATCTGTGTCACACACAGCACTTGGCATGGGCATGAATAAGTTGGGATTGCCTTTAAGACATTTGGAGTTGAGCCCAATGCTCTCTTGCTCCTCTTTTATACATAGGCTATAAAAATACCATGGCAGTTCATGTCTTACACAAATAACTTAGCCCTTGCTGCTTAACAAAACATTAAAATGTCCTTGAACATTTAAACATATTATTATTGAAGTGATGACGTTGCTTTTTTTCCAGGGGAAATGATAAAAAATGCATTATCTCAGTCACTTTCATGTATTACTTGCAGTTTAGTAAGTAGCACAGTTTTCAATTAATTTATAATGGATGTATGTAGTTGAAATTTGCATCTAGATATTACTCACATTTGGGATATTTAGTAAAGCAAACTAGTACCCATCTTCCTGACACTTTCTGTACAAATCTGGGACTTTTTTACTTGGTTTAAGTGACTGGTTAAAACTTTTTTCTTTAAGTCCTCTGTGGTTTTCACTGTCTGATATTAATTAGCAAAAAGAATTCATTAAGAAATAGTGAATCGTACATCTCAGTGAAAAATCAGTACCATTAGTAACACCAAATTTTCATTTCCCGGAGATGGGGGGAAAAACATTATATTCTTTCTGTGATCTCTTCTTTTGTCCTGTCACAATATCTTGACTATTTTGCTCCGAATAATGTTCCTACTATGGTGTTCTGTACAAGCGCAGTAAAAGCTCTACACTTATCAAAAATATCAGCTTTGGGGACGCCTGGGTGGCTCAGTTGGTTAAGCGGCTGCCTTCCGCTCAGGTCATGATCCCAGCGTCGTAGGATCGAGTCCCACATTGGGCTCCTTGCTCGGCAGGGAGCCTGCTTCTCCCTCTGCCTCTGCCTACCACTCTGCCTGTGCTCGCTCTCTCTCTCTCTAACAAATAAATAAATAAATCTTTAAAAAAATATATCAGCTTTGTAGCAGTGTCTAATTTACTGAAAAAAATAGACTATTTGAGCCATGAAAAATTTCCTTTAAACAATAAAATACCAGCTGAAGAAAAAATAACAAGTATATTAAATATTTACAGTGAACAAGCAAGACAAGTAAAAAGAGTCAGAGGAATTAGAGATTAAAAGATAGGCGAGAGAACAAACAATGAGAAAATCAAGAACATAATTATGAGATATACAATGTTGGGGATATTTTCAAAGAATTTTTAATACATGTTAAAGTTCGATCTTAGCATATAAATAGCAAGTTCTAAAAATGGAATTCTAAACCATTTGCTCAATTATCAGTTTGGGGTTTTGAAGGGATGCATTTCTGAGATTATTCTTACTGACTAAACCATGGAAGGGCCAACACAAAAGGATTTTAAAGATTTATTCCAAAGTATTTTCAAACTTCTTTGTCACTTTTGAAATGGATAGTTTCATTATCATTACTACCAACAATAATCCTCTCTAGTCTTCCAGAAATATCTGAAGAATAAATTCCTTTTATTTTGTGCATTATTATTTTCAGGATAGAAAACATGACTCCTAATTTCCTGATCAAAATAAGAGATTGATATATTTCATACTATATAATGCATTGGGTCACCTCTGGGGACAGAGGCAAAGAGGGCAGGTTTTATGTGAAGCCTAAGTTGAGAGGCTTACAAAATCTTACTAAAAGAATGTATTTAGCATGTTGGCTGGCCAAAGGACCTAGAATTCCCAGCAGAGTCTTTGTTAAAGTTAAATTAATGATTCCAGAAGGGTTCGGTAATGATGCAAATGTTTCACCAGCAGTGAAAATATCAATCTATTATCATTAATATTATAAATTATAAGTAGCTAGCTGCCACTTCTTAAATTAGGGGAAATTACTGTAAAGACATGATAGAAAAAGGCTGAAAGAAGGCAGAAAGAATGAATCATGTCAGGTGTGGACTCAGGGCACTGAAGTCGTAAGATAAACCTCTGAGACCGTAGAAGTGCTACAAATTAGTGTTTGGTATTGTCCTCTGGCACTCCGACCCACGTACTTTATTTTATGCTCTCACCCCCATATCAAAGGGGCTGTATGGCTAAAAACTACATTTCCCAGATACCCCTGTAATGAGTGGTCTAGATGAGATTAGTTTCTCCCACTGAGGGGCACCCACTGGAGTTTGGAATGTGGAAGAGATGACAGCCATTCTTCATTTAGTGGAGCAGGCCGATAAGCAAGACACCGCAGACGTTCTGTGTTAGAACAGCCTCTCTGCCCGCAGTAAGTGAGTTGAGTGGCAGCTACAAGGTTGGTAGTATTACAGCGCTTTCCTGACCACTGGGTGGCAGTAGCATTTCTTGACCTCTAACTTCTCCAGCACAATTTTGGGTTTTTGTTTTGTTTTAAGATTTTATTTATTTATCTGAGAGAAAGAGAGAGAGATCACAGAGGTTGAGGGAGAAGCAGACTCGTCGCTGAGCGACGATGTGGGACTTGATTCCAGGACCTTGGGATCATGACATGAGCTGAAGACAGACACCTGACCAACTGAGCCACTCAGGCGTCCCTCTAGCATGATTTTGTACGCACCTTACTTCTGCTATTGAATTCCTTTCTGCTTAAAAACGTTGAGTGATTTCTATTCCCTGCCATGAATACTAACAAACAATGTCCAAAGAGTCAGGAATTAGGAATACTGAAGAATTAAAGGAAGAAAGAAAATAGATGCAAAGGGCCTGTAGCAGTGGTAGCTAAAGAAAGAATTGCCTCAGCCAGGGAATTTGTGTGCGCTGCTTTATAGGAAACTAGCCAATCACCATGAAATATAATGGACACAGGGAGGAGCGCAAGAGGGCAGTTGCAAGTACAAGACACTTGGGAAAGACAGACTTTACCATAGGTCTAGATCTGAAGTGTTAGCTAAAGGCTGTACACTGAGGTGGAACAGAGCAATAACCTTGGTAAATGGAAAGACCAATGTGAGGGTAACTCACTCTCTCCAGATGAAGCTTCTAACCTGCTTGTATAATTTGCTAAATTTTAGAAAAGTTTGGTGTTGGTAAGATTTTTTGTTTGGGTAAGTCTGCTTTGACAATTCAACATTTTATAGCACAAACTGATAGCAGTGGCAAGATATCATGCTTACAAATGATCAGGTTTTTTATTAAGAAAAGAAAGAGGGAGGGGCCCCTGGGTGGCTCAGTGGGTTAAGCCTCTGCCTTCAGCTCAGGCATCTTATGTAACCACGTTCTTGGATGGCAAGAAATTATGCAGGTGATGGGTCTGATTTACTAGACCAAGTACCATTCATGGTAGTAAATAATAAGAAAATCCATGCTGCTCAAAAGAATGGTGGTGTTCAGTAGGCTGGGGGGAGGATTTAAAAAACAAAAAAAGAGAACAATAGCCAGCTTTACTGGGTGGGCTTTATAGAAGACAGTTGAAGAGTGGAAATAAATGGGGGGAAAATGACAGGATCCTTACCGGAGAATGTATAACATACTGTCAACGTTTGGGAGCTATGAGAGCATCTTCAAAGCTAGTCTTGACCTTCGTGTGGGGTTTGACCAGCAAACCCTAAGACAGCAAATGACAAGATTACTCCAGACACCTTAGAGAAAGGAGAGGCCTGAGGACCAAATGCTCTGGTGGTAAAAGGCCTCGAGTCAAGTTTTGTCTCCAGTTTTATTGGGGTCTTATCAATACACCAACCACAAGCACAAAACAAGGAGGCACAGAGTTCATGAAGTATGTGACCACCACAGGTGCCTGTTTTTCTTCAAAATTTAAACATTACTCCCTAGATGAGAACTGTGGGTCACCATAAGAATCTGTGGCTTTCAGCCAAGAAACTTCAAAGGAGGCGCAGTGTTCTGGGTACTCCTCCTTTGCCTTTCAATTAGTCCCACCCAGGGAGGCATATACAAGTCAGATTTTGTCTATCCAGGCACTGTGAATTCCCCCACCTTTGCACTTCAAAAAGGCCCTTTCAGATTCATTTCATATATCCTAGCTTGAATAAAGTCAGATATACCTATTCCATAATCAAATTAGATATAACAGTGTCCAGGGATGCCTGGGTGGCTCAGTTGCTTAAGCGGCTGCCTTCAGCTCAGGTCATGATCTCAGCATCCTGGAATCAAGTCCCACATCGGGCTCCTTGCTCGGCAGGGAGGCTGCTTCTCCCTCTGCCTCTGCCTACCACTCTGTCTGAGCTCACTCTCTCTCTCTAATAAGTAAATAAATAAATAAAATCTTTAAAAAAAAGTTAAAAAAAAAAGATATAACAGTGTCCACCCACCACCAGGCTTTAACTGAACGTACTCAATGAAACTTTGGTGTTGCTTGAGCCCTTCTTAGTCATGAATATCAGGCACTATGGAGCTCTGAGAGGGCAGCAAAAGATTGTTTCTTTGAATAAGAAAATGTTTGAAACCAGAGTGCTGGTTCCCACGAACTCCTTTATAAACAATCCCATCTAACCTACAGGCTAAACAGTCTGTTCATGGGACCAACATGGAGATAGATGGACTAGCAGAGGTTAAATAAAGAATTCCCCTTTGGATAAGATTCTGAGAAGAAAAAAGCTAAAAGAGTCACAAATGCCTATGTCCCAGGCATTACCCTTCTGATTTTACTGAGGAGTAAGATGCCCAAATGCTCAGTTGATTTTTTAAAAACTGTATCATTTGGAGTATACGGCAGAAATTAAATACTACTCTACCTTTGACACTGCTGGAGTTCCAAATTTGAAAGCATCCTGATGCAAATGTTTTCATGTCCGTTATAAAGGAACATAGCGGGACGCCTGGGTGGCTCAGTTGGTTAAGCAGCTGCCTTCGGCTCAGGTCATGATCCCAGCGTCCTGGGATCGAGTCCCACATTGGGCTCCTTGCTTGGCAGGGAGCCTGCTTCTCCCTCTGCCTCTGCCTGCCACTCTGTCTGCCTGTGCTCGCTCGCTCTCTCTCTCTAACAAATAAATAAATAAAATCTTTTAAAAAATAAAAATAAAAAAAAATAAAGGAACATAGCTTGTTGCTCGGTCCCATCACAGAAGAACATTTGATAATTCTGAGATTCAAACTACTTATGGTGTCTTGAATAGCATCAGAGAAACAATAAAGAGACAAAGAGAAGAACAGAGCTCACTGATAAGACACAAATGGTGTGTTTGAGGACATGCAACATGGCTGGTGGTCCAGGGGGAGTTCTTCAATTCCTCTGCCTGAGGAGGTTGCTTCACTGCCAATGATAGAGCCCACTGAGGGTCTAAATACCCCCATTACTCCATGATCTATCTAAATACTATGAATCTCTCCCAGCCAAGATGAGAAGCTGCTTGGCTAACTGTCAGGAGTTCCTCAACCTCAATTAAATTTACATTGTCTGTGTTCATAACATCAAATGACATGGGAGTACCTAAGCAAATCAAGATGGACCAAATGATGACATATCCCCTTTTGTATCTGCTGAAATCACCAACATGGCAAAGGACTGTTCTTGATATCAAGAGGGAAAAAATATCATTTTAAAAATGTCTCTAGGAAATATTCCTTGAGTAAAAATCCAAACACAGTTGGCAAATGGATTATATCATGCCCTCATGGTAACCCCAGGGGTCTATGAATTCATATGAGACAGAATTGACACCTGTGGTCAATGTGACACCCAACTGCTCAGTGTTGTCTACAGGAATCATTTCAGCACACTGAAAGTGACATGTTTCTCAGGGAGACTCATGCACAGTGATGACCAACATTGGTCTATGGATGCCCTGCCATTTTTTAACCCAGTGCAGAACAGTTCTGACAGTCCATTTAAGCTCCAGAGTTCTCTGTGTGGTTGGCTGAAGCTCCTATTAACAAAGATCACAGCTTGACTGTCTTTCTCTCCCCAAACTTGTTTCTTCCCTTGCCTTCCACAGGTATTGATTCTAAGGACACCTCCTAAGAAAAACCATGAACAGTAAACTGCATCTCAGAGTCAGCTTCCCAGAGGATGCTACCTATGACTGTTGATACCAGAAGTGGGGCATTAGAGCAGGATCAATCATCAACCATGTCCAGGCTGACAATAAGGGCTTCATCATTAATTGTAGTTGGGGAAATGATTAATAGTGGCAGCAGCCTAATTGATAAAATTTTCATCTGTGGTGAAGTCCCTGCACTTCAGTAGGGAATTCACTAGCAAGCATCTATCAGGCATTAGGCCCATGGAAAATTATGATTATAAAGAATTGTATGACTGTTGTCTAGCTCAATGAACGTTCTCAAAAGAAGAGTGAAAAGCTTAGGGTGACTAACATGTAATTTTAAAACCATGTGTGAAAGCCGGAGGGCCTGCCTGATGGTACACAAACATGTTCTCATCTCCTAAGAAGGAAAGGAAAAGCTGAGGGCCAGGCCCACCATCCCCAGCTTCCCTTAACCTGCAGAAGTGGCCCATCCCTCCCTATTCAGATATAATAATTTCTTCTAGCTCAGTCCTTCCCCACTTAGTATCTGCTCATATCTTCCTTCCCAAACACTTGGCCTACTGCAAAAGATTAAGTCACAGCAAAACCAGGCGGAAGATGATGGACTTGGTAAGAGAGGAAAGGGTCTGTACTCCAGCATGCAGCAGTAGGAACCAAGGAAGTACACATGGGATTCTGCATATGTTTGATCAAGGGGATAGAAAACAAGATTCAAGAAGGAAAGTTTATCAATTTTGGTCCACCCTTCTGAAATATAGCATTTAACACTCTGACAAGGACCCCCAAAGAGATGGTAAAACTCCATAATAGGATAGTTCTTAGAGGTATGGAAGAAGATCTAGACCTTGCTAAGTGAGGTTGAGATACAAGAATTACAGAGAAAATGAGATAGGAAGGGATTAAATGACAAAAGGAAGTGTGTTTGCTATAGTAGATACACTATGTTAAGCTAGAAAAATCACCAAATAATTATATTCTACTGGAAAGCTCAGGGGATATACCATCATTTACCAAAACTTTATTGCTGTCCTGATGAGAGGAATATGAGCATCACTAAAAAATTCGGTGGGGGTTCTCCTTTCTAAGCCAGGGTTGACTATTGTAGTAGCTGTCACAGAACTAGGCTCTGTAATAACAAAGGCAGTGATAGCTCACTGATGCTCACAATAAAGGCCAACAGGATCTAATTATCACAACAAGAGGTGAGATTGGAATAACAAACAAGGTGATCTGACTTACAGAAAGTTATGGAGATAATTAATAACATGGTGTTTCTAGGGACAAAGTAGACAGGCAACTATTCAATTCGATTTAATTTATGTCATCAGAATGGACCAGGAATAAATGATTAGAAGGCTGATGGTACCCAATAAAATATGATGATCCCTTCACTTAAGTGAGTTTTCCTATATGGAAGTCATATAGGAGACTCCAAGTCCCAAATGGGTCCACTATGCCCATGCAGTAATCATTTCCCAGTCCCTGAATGGGTAATTTGGGTAGCCATATTTAGTAGTGAACATATTTAGTAGTGAACAAAGAATCCTCGGCTTGAAGAGTATGGGGAAGGCCATACTCTTCCCACACTCTCACAGTGGGAAAGGCCAACCAGGTGACATTTTAACACCTACATACCCATAAGCCAATGGAATGACTCAAAAACAGTATTGCATCCTGATGGGATGGTGAAAATGAGTACCACTTTTAAGGATCTAAAGCAGGGGCTGGCAAACTGTGACCCACAGTTGCCAGATGGCTAAAACCATCCCACAATCTGTTTTTGTAAGTAAAAATTTTATAAATCCATCAGTTTATATATTATTTATGGCTGCTTTCACATGACAATAGTGGAGTTGAATAGTTGCAACAGAGATCATGTGATGCACAAAGCCTAAAATATTGGTACTAATACGCCTTTGAATTTGTGGTAGTCCTACTACTACCCTTCTACCTCAATCTGATTTCCATAGGCTCTTAAATTAAGTTAAGATATGATGGGGATTACTACTCTTATACTCGTTAGATCAGAGGTTGGCAAACTTTTTCTGAAAAGGATATACACCAAATTTCAGTCATTATCAAAGACGTAGTGTCCTTTACTGGAGCAGTTTAACATGACATGTGACATGCAGCCATTGATTTGGCAAATGCATTCTTTCCTGACTTATCATAAAGAAGATCAAAAATAACTCACATGGACATGAAATAGACAAAAGTGTATATTTGCAGTTTTGCCCCAGAGTTATATCAACTCCCCCACTTTTTGTTGAAAGATAGTCTCAAGAGTTCTGGATCATCTGAATATTCCATAGACCATCATATCAATCCATTACATACATGACATCATGCTAATCAGGACTCCTGAGCACATTAAAGGCCTTGGAAAGACACTTGTGCTTCTACAGGAATGATATAAACCCTATGAAGACACAGAGGTCCATCACATAAGTAAAACTTCTAGTGGATCAGCAGTTAGTGACAACCTCAGATATCTTATCTAAGGCACAGGTCAAATTATTGAATCTTGTCTCTCCCATAGTGAAGGCTTATGACAGTGCCTGATAGCCTCCTTGGGAACCCAATATGGGTAACATATTCTGTACTTGCAAACAGTGCTCCATCCCATATCCAGGTGATACAAAAAGATGTCAGCTTTAAATGGAGCCTAGTATAGAGAAGGTCTCTGTAGCAAATCTAGGCTACCGTTTGCACAATACACCCAGAAAACCCTAAGGATATGCAATCGGAAAATATACGGCAAGAAGAATTTATATTAAGCCTCAGGGGAAAATCACAGTTCAGACCACTGAGTTTCTCAAACCTCGTGCCATCTTCAGGGGAAAATTATATACCTTTGAAAAACAACTTGTATTCTATTGTGCCATAGAAAATTCTTGGCATGACTGATGTTATAGACTTCTCTGTGGATAAGCACTACTGCTGAATCAAATTGTCCTAACAGGGAAAAGTGCAGAGGTTAACATGGGTAATAAATGGAAGCTATAAAGATTATGGCAAGTGGGAAGGGGGCACATAATGGATCGAAGCTCCAGTAAATAATGTGATAACATTATTCCCATAAGGAACAACAGATTTCTACAGGAAATCCTAGGGCTAGAGAATAATCTCAGCTATCTGTCAGACTGTGTCCTGATGAATGGTCAGTACCAGGAGAAATCACCTGATCTGTTTTCTCCAGAGAAGAAAAAGTAGATTCATTCTTATTTTAATGGATGTGACTCAAGACTCCACCTGGGGCAAAAATGTGATGCAATGCCCCAGGTGACTCCACTGACCAATAGCCAGTTAGAACCACCAGCTGTAGCTACCATTTAGTTTACTATATAGGTCTGTATTTAGTACTCGGTTCTTGTTAGGTATCAGAGAGAGGAATTACCTTTGAATTGCATGAAGCACGGGCTGATGAAGAACTAACCACCTGCACACTGGGTGTCGGTTCATCAAGAGGCAGCACGCTGATAAAAGAGCTGTCTAGGAATGATGAGGCACAGATGTTGTCATCTGACAAGTATGCCAGAGCTTGCTTTATTCTTTCAACTACACCAAAGGTGAATGTAGATTGAATGACTATAAGGAAAGTAGAAATAGAACCAGGATATCCTTGAGGGGAATAGGAAATCGAGATGATATATAGTCATATATCATAGAGCATGCTTTGTGAAACACCTGATATTTGGGTGGTTATCTTGTACCCAGATTGTATCCACACCACAAATGCCCAATAGCAGCAATACATATAGTGGCCTAATCATCACTCGCCCCACCTAGAAAGACATAACATGGTAATATCAGAAAGAGAACACCAGTTACTAGGTCCAGCAAAATTATCCTTCCTGGAAGGTCATTAGTGATGAAAAAGAGTGCTAATCCAAATAGATATACTAGAAACAACCACATTTCAGGAAGTTGACAGTAAATATGGGAGGCAAATGAAGTGATTCATGAGTGGATGAGAAGTGTCACCAAGTTAATGGAACACCATACCATCATTGATGAAGGACTCATTCCATCCCAGTGTTTCAGTTATCTGTTACTATGCAATAAAGCACACCAAAACAGAAATGGCTTAATTTATTATTATGTCTAATACTTCCATGGGCTGACAGAGTTCAGCTGTAAAGTTCTCATCTAAGGATTCTGAGATCATAATTCTTTGGTGTCTGAGGGTGATGTCTCTGGAAGCCTCTTCTGGGCTGGATGAAAAGATAGCTTTTCAGTCTCATGGCTGACACCTCATGTGGGATGGATAAAGCAGCTAGGAGCTACCTGGGGGTCTCTTTCCACAGGATATCCACACATAGCAAATTTGTCATAGCATGATGGTATTAAGATAGTCAGACTTCACACAAAAGGCTGACTTCCCCTGAAATGAGCATTTTAGGAAGACACTGCAAGTCTTACCAATTCAGAAAATTCTGTAAAAAAAACCTGCAAGAATTTTTAGAAGGCATTTTTAAATGATTCTTGAAAAGTATGAGACAAGGAGAAACTGCTGCAAGTCAGAGGGTGGATTGGGAAGCAAAGAATTCACAAAAGTTCTGAAGCTCACTGTCTCTCCTCAGAGATACCTGAGGTCATGTGTTCTCAACAGAGGCAGGGTAAAATTGGTTCTTGTGGGCAAAACTCAACATTTTTATGTGTAAAGCACAAATGTACATGAATTAATAAACATATATACAGTATATCTAAGGCATAAAATTTCATGGGGGTACAATTATGATAAAATTGTCTCAAAAGGCTTCATAGAGGAATGATAATGAGAAAAAGATCACAAGACCATGCCCTAAGCAATTTTGACTTGGCCAGATATCTTTAAGGAGTATGGAAATTTCAATAATATTGATTCTTCCAATCCACAAACATAGGCTATCTTTCCATTTATTTTGTGTCTTCAGTTTTTTTCATTAATGTCTTACCATTTTCAGTGTATAAGTCTCTTATCTCTTGGGTTAAATTTATTTGTAAGTATTTTATTGTTTTGATACTATCATAAATGGGATTATTTTCTTTATTTTTCAAATAGTTCCTTGTTAGTAAATAACAATACAACTGATTTGTATATATTGATTTTGTATCCTATAACTTTACCAAATTCATTTATTAGTTCTAATAGTTTTTTTGGTGGATTCTTTAGGGTTTTTAATAGATAGGATCATGTCACCTGCAAACAGAAAATTTGCTTTTTCCTTTCTAGTTTCAGTGATTTTTATTCCTTTTAATTGCCTTAACTGGGACTACTAGTTCTTTGTTAAATAGGAATGAGAGTGGGCATCTTTCCCCTGCTCCTGATCAGAGGAAACAATTTCAACCTTACACTACTGAGTACAACATTAACTGGAAGTTTTGTCACATATCCTTGCATCCTAGGGTTGAATCCCACTTGATCACGGTGTAGAATCCTTTTAGTATATTGTTGAATTCAGTTTGCTGATAGTAGTTGAGGATTTTTGCTTTAGGGATATTGGCCTGTAGTTTTGTTTTCTGGGAATGTCCTTATCTGGCTTTGGTATCAAGGGATTGCAAGCCTCATAATAGGAATTTGGAAATAGTCCCTCTTTTTCAAATTTTTAGGAGAGTTTGAAAGGACTTGACATTAATTCTTCTTTAAATGTTTGGTAGACTTCACCAGTAATGCCATCTAATAGTGGGATGGGAAGGATTTGATGTGATCAACAAATGGATCTGAGTAGTGCAGGGAGAAGTTTGTAATGTATGCTAGTGGTGCCATTGGAACCCTGTCCAAATATCCCATAACGTGAAGAGTACCTACTCTCTAGCTGTTATGAATGTTGGCTGATAACAACTCACACCTACTCCCCCGTTTTTAGAATTTCCCACAACCAACTGGAAGCCAAGTTGACTAAGAGGCTATGTGCCATCCCTTGCATCCTCCAGAGGTACAACTTGACCAAAGGCTCAATTGAGAACTCCACCTTACTCTAGTTGGCCTAAATCTATGGTGCATTTCTCCTAAAACTTCTCTGTGCAAACAGACTAGGTGTGCCCAAGACCATTTTTTTCATCTATCATATCCTGCTCCCCGACTGTCTCCCTTGAGAGCATTCACAATAAGTACATGTGTAAGAATCCCTATATCAAGATTTGCTGAACCTAACCTACAAGTCATGGAAAGAAAACAAATTAACCTAAAAGGAGCCCTAAGTAAATGGGAAACCAAAGGGTAAAGCAAATGCAAATAGGGAGTAAACAAATTTTCTCTGTTTAACAATTTTCCATGGGTTTGCTCTAAAAAGAATAGAACTGGTACCACTGGACATATATACAGCAATTATGTAAAAAAATTAGTGAAGAAATAAGTGAATTGCAAACACAGAAATGAACTACTATAAAAGTAACATGAATACTTCCATTATATTAAATAATTCATATATTAGAATGCTGTTGAGAAATCTTATCAGAGCAATGCCTTATGATCTCCAGCTATTACTCAGAGATTACAATAATTTCTGTGGGTCATTGGATTGAAACCTCTCAATTAAGTCCTAGTCAAGACTCTGCCCTATGCATATGTTTACACCCTACAAAAAGATTGCTCCCCAATTCTTCACCACATGTCTTCAATAAACATACTCTACTAAATATTTAGAAAATATTTATAACCTGGTTTTTATGAATTTATTCTTGGAACTATAAATTTGATTGACTTTAGGAAGTTGTGATTGTTACCTTTATACGTCAATTTGGCTAGGCCATAGTACCCAATTATTCAATTAAACACTAAATTAGATGTTTTTATGAGAGTATTTTGTAGATAAGATCTGCAATCGGTTAAATTAAATAAAAGAGATTACCCTCAATAATCTGGGTGGGCCTGATCCAATCAGTTGATGCGCCCTCATTACAAAAGTGAGGTTTCTCTGAAGAAGAAGAAATTCTGTCTCAGGACTGCAGCATCAATTCCTACTCAAAAATTTTAGCCTATGAGATAGACTTAAAGTTTTTGGACTTTCCAGCCCCATGTTAATATAAACCAAATGCTTAAAATAAATCTATTTTTATATCTATTGGTTCTATTTCCATTGTTTTAATACAACTGATTCTGTTTCTCAGAAACACCTGGCTGACATATAACTTAATTTTTTATGTCTAATAATATTTGGCCTAGAAACAACTAATATTACCTCTCTCTCAGTATTCCAATAAGAACTGACTCAAAACACACCTATAAATGCTTGTCTGCCAATCATCAGTTAGGCAAAAGATAGTAGAGAGAAGCTAATCTTTGTTTTTGGATATGCTGTTCAAATATGTGTCCCGCTGATAGGTGTATCATTGATTATATACAATCCGGAACACTCCCTCTGGTTCCAGTGCTTAGTACTTATCCCCAGGTTTTCCTATTCCTCCAGAAACTAACTATAATCTCTATTTTGTCTTACTCCATAAAAGTCACATATCTGCCTTCCAGACACAAGAATTTCTTATCTACTGGACACAGCCCAATATTTGTCTCATGCCATAGGCTGATCAATACCACTGGGTCTGGCACTTTTTGATCCACACTTCCATGACCTTCCTAATGGCCTTCCAAGACTTGGTTCTTACACTATGTCACAATTAATTAGTTGCACATTGAATAAAAGGCCAGTACTTTCAACCAGTTCTTATTCAACATTGTTTCTGGTAGTTATGGATTATAGTATCTGTACAGTTAAAAGATCTATTTGATTTAGAGTCTTTATATAAGGTATTCTAAGATTATCAATTTTTCAATTATTATACTAAGCTAAAATATACATTATGGTAACACCACCAGTTAATGTTTTTGTTTAATAGATTGAATTTAGATTTAGGAAGCCCTCAATTTAAAATATGTTGGAGATGCCATTGCTTATCTCATTGATTATAAGACTGTAGGAGTGTGGTTCCATCTGATACAATATCAGGTGTCAAATAATTTGCTATGTTAGTGTAACTCAATTAATATAATGAATCATCAGATTCTATAGCCAAGATACAAGACTGGAGAATGAACAACACTCCAGAGTCCTGGCTTCATTCCCAGCTCAGTCAATATCTATTACAAATAAATAATCTCACCTGCCCATTTCATTTTCTGCATCTATAAATCAGAAATGCTTAGAGTTACCAAGGTAAGCCCTCAGAGCAAGTTGTAAAGATTAAGAAGGTAATGGTTGTAAAGATGTTTACAAATACTTAATCATAAATTGTTATGCAACGGTTATAATTATGTGGTTACTACTTAAGAAAACAACATAAAACCTATTTAATCTTAAAATAACTGAGTAGATAGAATGGCTGATGCCATGCACACACGCACAATAGCTAACAGTTCAGTTGTGTATTTCCAAGGTATATGTGAAAGACACATATTACAAAAGGCAATGATAGCCATAGGCTAGCTTAAAGGTGAAAATGAGAGTAAAGTCATCATTTAAAAGTTAAAGCTCTTTACTCAATGTAAGAAAGTCGTTGTGTGACTTAAGCCAAAACCAAAGACAGAATGGAGCACTTGTCTGTAGGACTAATGCCTTAAACTGTCTACCAATAGTCCTGTAATAATTTAGCTTCTCTCAAAAAATGTATCCTCAGTTCTGTGAGATACATCAACAAGTCTTCAAATCACTATCTTTAACATTCAGGTTCCCAAATATAAAATCCCTGACTTCTTTCAGATCAGGTCTTGGGTCAGAATATCTCTTTCAATTCTATTTTTTTCTCTCTCAAAACAAAATTGGATCATTTTTAGCTATGGGGGGTGAGGGATCATTTGATCAACATACTTATAGTTTTAAAAAAAAGCATAGCCTTTAAAAATATTAGAAGGGAAGAAATCTTTGTGGGAGATTTTGTGAAAAATATAATACTGATTGCATTAAAAGATTTAGACAAAATAAATACTCATGAGAGCATTTTTTTAATAACAGTGAAAAATTTCAATAAACCAAAATAGGTGACAAAAGAGTACAAATGAATTATGTTTTGTCCACATAAAGAATTATTGTGCAGCTCTTAATTTCATATAAGTTAATACTACAAAAATGTTTAAATATGTTGCTATGTAAAAAGTACAGGATACAAAATGGTAACACAGGATATTCTATATTTTTTTTAATACTTAGGAAAAGGAGGGGCACCTGGGTGGCTCAGTGAGTTAAGCCTCTGCCTTCAGCTCCGGTCATGGTCTCAGGGTCCTGGGATCGAGCCCCACATCGGGCTGTCTGCTCAGCGGGGAGTCTGCTTCCCTCTTTCTCTCCATCTACCTCTCTGCCTACTTGTGATCTCTCTCTCTGTGTCAAATAAATAAATAAAATCTATAAATAAATAAATAAATAAATACTTAGGAAAAGGAAGGGAAAGAATATGCCAAAATGGCAGTGAAATTATCAAGGAGTTTTTTTATGTATGTTCAGATTTTTCTCCATTTTATTTTTCAAACATTATTTTCTGAACCTCTTTTTTTTCTTTTTTTTTTATTTAATTTTATTTTTTTCAGTGTTTCAAAAGTCATTGTTTTGAAAGTCATTGTGGCACCACACCCAGTGCTCCATGCAATCCATCCCCTCCTTAATACCCACCACCAGGCTCACCCAACCCCCTACCCTCCTCCTCTCCAAAACCCTCAGTTTGTTTCTCAGAGTCCACAGTCTCTCATGGTTTGTCTCCCCTCCAATTTCCCCCAATTCACTTCTCCTCTGCATCTCCCAATATCCTCTGTGTTATTATTTACGCTCCACAAGTAAGTGAACCCATATGATAATTGACTCTGCTTGACTTACTTCACTCAGCATAATCTCCTCCAGTCCCGTCCATGTTGATACAAAAGTTGGGTATTCATCCTTTCTGATGGAGGCATAATTCTCCATTGTATATATGGATCATATCTTCTTTATCCATTTGTCTGTTGAAGGGCATCTTGGCTCTTTCCACAGGTTGGCAACTATGACCATTGCTGCTATGAACATTGGGGTACAGGTGGCCCTTCTTTTCACTAACTCTGTATCTTTGGGGTAAATACCTAGTAGTACAATTGCAGGGTCATAGGGTAACTCTATTTTTAATTTCTTAAGGAATCTCCACACTATTTTCCAAAGTGGCTGCACCAACTTGCATTCCCACCAACGAGGTAAGAGGATTCCTCTTTCTCCACATCCTCTTCAACACTTGTTGTTTACTGTCTTGTCGATTCTGGCCATTCTAACTGGTTTAAGGTGATATCTCGATGTGGTTTTGATTTGAATCTCCCTGATGGCTAATAATGATGAACATTTTTTCGTGTGTCTGTTAGCCATTTGTATGTCTTTTTTGGAGAAGTATCTGTTCATGTCTTCTGCCCATTTTTTGACATGATTATCTGTTTTGTGAGTGTTGAATTTGAGGAGTTCTTTATAGATCCTGGATATCAGCCCTTTGTCTGTACTGTCATTTGCAAATATCTTCTCCCATTCCGTGGGTTGCCTCTTTGTTTTGTGTGCATTTTAATCAAAAATTCTACTTTATTTGGTGATTCCATTTTCAAAATCAATTTACATATATTCACTTGATATCATGTCTTTAACATTTTATTTACTTAACACTTTTAAAGTACCTCTCACTTCTGTGCCTCAAAAAGCATAGGAGTTTTCTAAAATCATCAGAATTAAAATTGAACTTAAAGATGAGCTATCCATGATATTTTGCTCCTTTCTTCCCTAACAACTTATAAACTAATTAAATTATTCCTGAAATATATTACTGACCTCCTGCTATATACCACTTGCTATGTATATCAGAATTAAATTCTCCAAATTTTTCCTTGTCTTCAATTAAAATAACTTTGAGAATTTCTTGTGGTATTCTTTGTAATTTGTTTTAAGATATGTTTTTAATCTGCAATGGTAGGTATTTCAATTGGCTTTCTCAACCTTTATTTTACCCACTTCTATTTTAAGAGGTTGGGAAGCTAAAAGTTACATTTCCCAAACTTACAAGTACCTCTGATTCTACTAGTTGGATGCACCATTCTCTAATTTCCTTGTGTTTAGACACTCCTTATGAGGGTAATCCCAACCCCTGACCCAGACTGGTACAACTGGTGGTGTCAGCACACAGGATCGATCACTCCTTAGTGGATGATTTTTGTGCTACTCTGGGAGTCATTTCAAGACTAGCCTAGAAACTACTGGTTTATCCCATCTAATTTTTGCAAAGCATTTAAAACCTTGTATTAAATAATATCTTGTTTGCATATATAGAGTGGTTTCTATTTCCAACATGAATTCCTCTCTGATTATTTTCTTTAGCTATTTTACCCATCATACTCACTAACAACAAAAATTGAAACAAAATAAAACAAAAATCAAAAACTCTCTTATAAAAAAAATTCTCTCTCTTTATGGGTAAAGATCTTTTCTTTATTAAAATATCTACTTGAGAAATTTTTCAGTCTCTAATTATACATACAATGTATATGTTATTTATAATTATATATTTTGTATAATATAAATACACTTTATGTAATATAAATATATTAAATGTATAATATAATTATATATAATTAATATATAATTTCTGTGTATTTTATAATTCCGTTTATATGAAATATCCAGAATTCACAAATCTATAGAGACAGAAAGCACATTAGCATTGCCTGAATTACAGACTGAAAACACACACACACACACACACACACACATACAGAGAGAGAGAGAGAGAGAGAAAGAACACAATCTCCTGTAGCATGAATATAATAGTTCTTTAGGCACAAAGCTTCATTCAAACAGTTTCATAATTCAAATTTCTGCCCTATGATATATCAGGATTTAATCTCACTGAAAAACTCTTTGGACTTTCTCTGGCCTTTCAAAATTTATGGTTGCCAAATTGTCTACTAAATATTTTAGTATCAGTAAATGCAGCTGGACATAAAGTAAATGTCAGCAAGGTACAAGAGGATATTTTAAGCACACATTAATAATACTTCTAAAAAGTCAAAGGTCCTTAAACACATAAGGGACATAACTTGAAGAAAATTAATAACCAAGTTAAGCACAGGTTTTGACCAACAAATTAAGATTTTTACTCAAATAAAATATTTTTCTTTCTTAATTTTTATGTCTGTTAATATTTTAATAAACAAATTTTCATTTCTATGGCTCCATTAATTAACTCTCTGTTCATTACTTAGAAAAGAATACTTCTATAAATTTTGACCTATGAAAATATTGTATGATGTGGTTTGATCAATTAGAAATTATGAATTATTTATATACAATTTAGTTTTAAGTCAAATAAAAAAAGGGAGTCAAACTGTAAAAGCCAACAATGTAAACACCAACTAGTAGAATTGACACTGACACATAAAATAGTAAGCCCAGAATAAAAATAATGTTTTTACATGTCTATTGCTTAAATTCAAAAGTAAAATTTATCACTGACTGTTGATTCATTTCCAATTTAAGTGTTAGGTGGTGTTTAAGAACTCCAGCATCTATGATGCTTCTTTCCAGAAATTATTACTAATCTCTTTTCAAAATTGAATTTCACCCCTATAATGGCTTATTTAAAGAAATATAAATTTCATTACACCTATATTATTGTTGGACTGTTTGATTGCAAACCCAAAGTAATGAACTAACTTAAGAAAAAAAATGGTTAAGGTCAGTTAATATATGGAATCCAGGAATAAACCATGAACTTAAAACCCAGCAGATAAGAAGAAACAAGCCTGCTATCTTCATTGCATGCCTAGACCACCTGTAATATTCTCCTAGCTTACACTACCTCCCAATATGTCGTCCTCTTGCCACTCATTCACCACCATATATAGTCCCTTTTGTCATCTACACAGCAGCCAATGTCATAAATGGAATGTCACAGATGGAATCATGCCCCTACTTCCCTCAAAATCTTCCAGAGGCTTTCCAACTCATTCAAGTAAAGGTCAAAATCTTTACCATAGCCTATAAGACCTATATAGTCATCTCTCTGATGTCATTCTGTACTGACCTACAACTATATCATCATCCTTGCTGTTTCTAGAAGTTATGCAGGCTCTTGCCTCAAGACCTTTGCCAGAGTGTTTTTCCCCAGAAAGCTTGTTACATTCGTCACCTATTGCTTGGTACCATATTGCCCCATAAAGTAGTGACTTAAAGAAAGAAATGTTTATTCTCTCACATTATCTCTGTGGATCAGGAATTCAGAAGTCACTTCATTAGGTGGTTCTGGTTCAGGCCTCTCCTGTGGTTGCAATTCAAGACATTGGCCAGTACTGCAGTTCTCTTCCACTTCAGTGGAACTGGAGTTATTAGTAAGGTTGATCACATGCCTGGCAAGGTGATCCTGTGGGAGGCCTCAGTGTTTTCTGACACAAGTCTCTCCCCGAGCGCCTTGACTGTCCTCAACCCAGAAGCTGAATTCCTTAGAAAGAGGGATACAGAGGGTGAAGTAAAATCCACATTACTGTTTATGACTCAGCCTGGGATGTCCCAGTGATAACTTCTGCCACACATTGTTGCTCACACAGACCAATTCTGAATCAGTGTAGGTCATTAGATCACTGGTATCCACTAAAACATGTGTGTAAATACTAGGAAGTGAGGATCATCTAGGGGCTCCCAAAGGAGACTAGATACCAAACTTACTCATTTCTTTCAGGGTTGTGTTCAGATGTCTCCTGACTAGAAAATCTCATCAAGTTGTATAAAATGACACTTCCAGTTACCCTTCCCTTTCTTCATATCTTTTCTTTCATTTTTAATCAGACCTCTTCCCAGCTGTGTCTGCTTGTTGTCTGAATCTCCTCCACTAAAGGGTAAGTTCCACTCATTAAGGGATTTTCATTTCTTTTCTTTATTTTATTTTATTTATTTATTTATTTGAGAGAGAGAGAGCACAAGATAGGGAGGAGCAGAGAGGGAAGTAGGTTCCCCGCTGAGCAGGGAGCCCAATTCAGGGCTCCATCCTGGGACCCTGGGATTATGACCTGAGCCAGAGGCAGACACTTAACTGAATGAGCCACCCAGGGGCCTCAGGACTTTCTTTTCTTCATAGCTCTATCTGTCTTCAGTGCCTGGGATGATCCCTGACAACATCAGTGCCCAGAGATTTTCTTTCTTAAGATTTTATTTATTTGAGAAGGAGAGAGAAAGAACAAATAGGTGGAGGGGCAGAGAGGATGGAAAAACAGACTCACTGCTGAGCAGGGAGCCTGATGTGGGGCTTGATCCCAGAATCCTGGGATCGTGACCTGAGCAGAAAGCAGACACTTAACCGACTGAGCCACCCATGCACTCCCCAAAGATATTTGTTGAAGAATGTTGTTATTAAGTTTACTTATATGCAGGCTCTCCAAAAATAGGATAAAGGACAAGGGGAGGAAATGAAAAGGTCTTTACACATGATGACATGTGTTCTGTAGTACACATTTCATCAGTTTTATATGGATGTTCAAAAGCCAGAGGTTACAAATTAGTAAAATCTCTATTTACCTAAAAGGCTATAACATATATTTAAATTTCCACATAAACCTAGAGAACAAAAAAGCAAAAAAAGTTAAGAATCATAATTTTTATATGTAAGTACTACATTTTCTCTGTCAAAATTAAAATATTCCAAAAAATTATTTCAGATAAAGTTTGTGTTTCCATTGTTTCTTCTCCTCAATCCCTGAGTTCTCCATTGTGGCAACCTTGTCATCGATTAGAGATATAAATCTCAGGCAGTACACTTGAATATACAAAAAAAAATCTCATTTTGTTTTATTATTAAATTTCTATTTTGCACAACTATCTACCAAGTGAAAAAAAAAACATTTTTTAAGCCTAAATACCTGGAAATGGTCATGGAAGGAAGTCTTCTCATGGTGGTTTGGTTTGTAGGCAGCCCTTCTGCACAGAAAAAGATGGCTACACTTTTGCTCTACCCAGCTTATGGAACCTACGGCTAATCTTGGGAAGCTGGAAAAACATGCTTGGAACCATCACATAAACATCTTCATCAGCATCCCTGGCTTCTACAGCCAGAAACAGATGTTGTTCTTTCAGAAATCCAGAATAATGGCCTTTGTGGCTATCCAGATATAACCAAAATTATTTTACATATTTTAAAGTATTCTTTCAATGCCATTATAAATTATGAGTGTTACTGAAATAGTCCAAATTATCTTCACCAATCTTTTCAAAGGTTTATACCACTGGCTCAAGATAAGTTGTTCTAATTCCAGTCTAAGGGTTTAAATAAGTATTTGGTTTAAAAAAAAATGTCTTTCACGTTTCTGGAAGCTCCCCTGGTGACCTAACATCCACTCTCTCCAGTTAAGTTACTGGCTTCTTTGCAGTATTCTTTTTCTGTATATTTATACTTGTATATCCATGGAAAATATATATAGGATTATTCCATGAGGCACATCAAAAAGACATTAGTATCAATAGTGTCACTGTACACATCACATGTCAACTTTCATTGTGTTGCTTTGCAATATGTCTAGAAGAACTTTATAGCATGGTTCACTGGAATGAATAACATCCCCACCCCAATTCATGTTAAACTAGAACCTGTGACTATGACCTTAGTTGGAGATAAGGTCTTTACATACGTGTAATCAACTTAAAACTGGACTAAAGTAGACCTGAAATTGAAAGACTAGGATCCCTGTAAGAAGAGAAAAATTGGGGCATAGAAGACAAACACACAGGGAAGACAGCTATACAAAGACGGAGGCAGGAGGTGGAGAAATCCATCTACAAATGAAGGATGCCAAGGGTTGCCAAGAATCACCAGAAGGTAAAAAGAGGCATGGAAGTATGCTCTAGAGCCTTCAGAGGAAGCATGGCCCTGGTGACATTTTGATCTGGAGCTTCTAAGACTTCAGAACTGTGAGAGAATACGTTTCTATCATTTTAAGCCACTCGGGTTGTGGTATTTTATTTAGGCAGCCTTAGGAAATGAGCACCCACAGTAGTTATGATTAAAAACTGCTCTAGGAACTAGACTGTGTCAGTAAAAATCTTGACCCAGTTATTATTACCCATGATCTTGGTTGAGTTCTTTAGCCATTCTTCCCTTCACTTTCTATACCTATAAAATTGGAATAAACTCAGCCTCACAGGGATGTTATAAGAATTTCATACATTATATTGTTTAAAGAGCTTATGACAGAGTCTCATCAATGGAGCAGTGAAAATTGTTAATTATTACATACAATTGATTCTTGAACAACACAGGTTTGAACAGCACATGTCCACTTATATGTGCAATTTTTTGTAAATATGGTACAGTACTATAAATGTATTTTCTCTTCCTAATGATTTTCTTAACATTTTTCTCTAGTTTACTTTATTGTAAGAATATGGCATATAATACATATAACATCCAAAATATGTGTTAATGGACTTTATGTTATTAGTAAGGCTTCTGGTCAATAGTAGACTATCAGTAGTTAAGTTTTGGGGAAGTCAAAAGTTGTACATAGATTTCTGACTGTGTGATAGGGTAGGAGGTTGGGACTTCCAACCCCTGCATCATTCAAAAATTAACTACCTTAGGAGTGCCTGAGTGGCTCCATGAGTTAAGTGACCAACCAATTTTGGCTCAGGTGGTCATCTCGGGTTCTGGGGTCAAGCCTTCTGTTGGGTTTCATGATCAGAGAGGAGTCTGCTTGAGGATTCTCTCTTTCTCTCTCCCTCCACCCCGCCCCCCATCCACTCTCTCTCTCTCTTTCTCTCTCCGGCAAATAAATAAATCTTAAAAAAAGAATTAAATGTACCTTACTATCTTAAATATTATAGATATTCCAATTTACTTGATATGCCATGATTAAAAGATATAACTTTTCTCAATTTTCCCTGTTAAAATCACTAAATAAAAAATCCATGTGCATGGCATGGATGTGTTGTGTTTCTTAAAAACTAAAATTGTGAACTTGTAGGAAATGCACAATTAAACTTTAAAAAGTACTTCCTTTCAAGGTGGTTGAACCAATTCATACCCACCCAGAGTAAGAGTTCCTCTTTCTAGACACCCTTACCAGTACTTGATATTATAAAACTTCCTTATCTTTGCCAATCAAAAGGATAAAAAATGATATCATTATTATCTTATAATGAATTTTACCTAATTTTTGTCCTGTGACTTGCTCATTAGTCCATTTTTCTACTATTTGTTCACACCTATTAGAAATTCTATATCCATAATTGGGTACTATTCCTTTCCTAGTCCCTTCCTATATTAAAATGTTATCCCTATCTACCTATCATTTGTCTTTTCACCCATTCTACAAAGACCTCCGTCATATTCTTTTATTTCAGGTATAGTCAAATACATTAATCTTTTTTATATTTTTACATATTTTTTATTGGAAGCAACATTTCCTAATATTGCCTTCTGATTATTTATCAAATAAGCCACTTTTACCTGCTACTCTTATACACCAATTTTATCATCTAAATCTCTACATACACAAGTTTCTGCTTTTAGTCTTTATTTTATGTCTTTATTTATTGTGTTACATTAAATGTTTGTTTATTCCTCTTGTGAAAGCATTCCATTTTACTTATTCTAGCTTTAAAATGTATATGAATATCTGCGACGGGAAAATTTCCTCTTTGCATTTCTTAATAAAATTTTTCTTGGCAGTTAAATTTCTAAAAAAATATGTATGTGTATTTTATGACTGCATAGAATGCATAGCTTAGTTTTAGCTTTACATTAACTATTTCTACTCAAGTCCATAGTATAACTCTTAATTTATTTAAAATATCTTTCAATGTCCTCAAGTAAAGTTATAACATATTCTCCATTAAAGCCTTACAAAATGCAAGATCACAATAATGATTCAATTCAATTGTACCCAGTCAAATAAATGCAGAAAAGTCAACTGATAAGATATTTTTTAAATTGAAAAGAAAGAAATAATTACTTGGGCTAGAGATAAGAAGGCTAAGCCCTAAGTATAGGAAAGAAAACCAGGTTAATGTTAGATTTCTTTGCCATAAGTCATAACAGAATAAATGCAACATATTTATGATACACAGGGGAGGAAAAATGGCAATCAAGGATCTTATATCTCTCCAACTTGACCTTCAAACATAAAGACCATAAGGAAGTTGCTATAAACACGCAAAAACATAAGTTTTACAACCAGCGGAAATTACAAAGTTGAAATGAGAATCGAAGTCTAACTCAAATTCTGAGCAGTTAACTAATACATATAATGAAAAAAGTCAAAGCCAAAATTATTTAAACATTTGGAAATGATTAATGAGGTTACAAAATGGGCTCAAAGTAGGCCTGTTGGCATTGGCTATAATTCTAAGACTATAAACTTTAACCCTGGTAGCCTTGTTGGCAGATACAAATGTACACCTGGTTTCAAAAGAGCTTTGCAGAAGCCTGGTATGTAGATGGCTCAGCCAAAATCCATACACATAACTACAAATAATTCATTCAGCTCTCATCTTTTATTGAGATAATGGCATTTTCTTGATCTATTAATAGGTTCTTAACAATTGTTCAGATCCACTTGTTCTGCTAATAAAGTCTAGACTTTATTAGTAAAATAAAATTAGTAAAAGTAAGGCCCTTTTTCTCAGAAAAGTTAACAAATCAGACTAATCAGACTAAAAGATTAAGTTATATAATAAGATAAATATGAATAATTATAGCTTTTCAGTAATGATTTAGGATAATGGAGAATTATGGAAGTAATAAGAATAATACAAATCCAAGTAAGATTGTTTCTAAATATGTTGTAAAACATCCTGTCAGGTTATGCCTGTTTAATCTTTATAGTCTTAAAGCCCATAGCATCGTGCCTACATTGCAATTAAAAATGTTTAATAAATTTTAAGGTCCCTGGGTGGCTCAGTCAGTTAAATGTCCAGCTCTTGATTTTGGGTCAAATCATGATTTCGGGGTTGTGAGATCGAACCCTGTGTCGGGCCTATGCTGGGCATGGAGACTGCTTGGGATTCTCTCTCTCTCCCCCTCTACCTGCCCCCCTTAAAAATCGTTCAATAAATTTTAATTGAAAAGGTGAAGGAAGGAAGAGGAGACTTTTAGTCTATAAAATCAATGTATCAAAAAAAGTAGAATTTCAATAAATAAGCAACAAAGAATAATTGTAATTTTTAAAAAGTTCCTATTGGGGGCACCTGGGTGGCTCAGTGGGTTAAAGCCTCTGCCTTCAGCTCGGGTCGTGGTCCCAGGGTCCTGGGATCGAGCCCCAAATCGGGCTCTCTGCTCAGCGGGGAGCCTGCTTCCCTCCTCTCTCTCTGCCTGCCTCTCTGCCTACTTGTGATCTCTGTCTGTCAAATAAATAAATAAAATATTTTTTTTAAAAAGTTCCTATTGACAATAGCATCTAAGCCTATAAGAAACCTAGGATTTTATCTAATAAACATGTGCAAGACTTTGTTAAATAAACTTATAAAACCTTACTTAAAAACCTTGAAGAAGACCTACAAAAATGGAGAGCTATCTTATATTCATAGACTGGAAGATGCTGTATTTTAATGTTGTTAATTCCCCCCAAATTTCGTTTCTTTGTATGTCAGTAGACATACAAAGAGAGCTCTTCATGGGACTTGACAAAAATAATGTTAAATTTTACATGTAATAATGAAAAGCTAAGAATAAATCTGGAAAATAATAGTGGTATGGAAGATATTGGTCTCCTTATGCCAATGACGAGGTTAATTATAATCCTTTAGTAACTTAAAATTGTGATACTTGCACAGCATTTGAGAAAATAACCAGTTAGGAAAGCCCAGAAAGAGACTCATCAGAAATCAGACTCTGTGTGGGCGCCTGGGTGGCTCAGTTGGTTGGGTGACTGTCTTCAGCTCAGGTCATGATCGAGTCCTACATCAGGCTCCCTGCTCAGCGAGGAGTCCACTTCTCCCTCTGAACCTACACCCTCTTGTGCTCTCTCCCTCAAATAAATAAATAAAATCTTTTAAAAAAAAAGAAATTAGACTCTGTGATATGACAAAGATGGCATTTACCTTCTTACAATTCTGTCTCGAGGATTGGTTTCTTCTAAGCCCTCTCTCTTTGGTTTATTGATGACTGTCTTCCTCCAAGGTCTTCACATGATCTTCTCTCTGAGTGTCTGTCTAATCTCTTGTTTAAGGACATGAGTAATCCTGGATTAGGGCTTACACATATGACCTCATTTTATCTTACTTACTTCTTTAAAAGTCCTATTTTCGAATCAGTTACATTCCAAGGTACTAGGATTATAGCTTCAACATATAAATTTGTGGGGGCACAGTTCAGCCCACAACTTGCCCTCTTGACTTTGGGTTTCCCTAAATATTCCCAGAGATAGGTTGGGTCTTACAGCTTGTTCAGCTATACTCCACTGTTATTCTACTGGAGCCTATTGATGTGAGGGTAAGGTGTGGAGGAAGAAGTGTTCAGCCACCCTCTCTAATCAAGTCTCAGTCTTCTGGGTGAGTCTGTGTCTCTGGCCAGTGACTATCACAAATGTTTCTTTTGGTATAGCTCCCTTCTCTTTTAGTAGGACTGGAAAGCTAGAGAAGGCTGGGATGAGAGACATGCCCTCTTCTCAGGGCTCCTGTTTAAAGAAGGCTCCCAAGTCATTTCCCCTGGTGAGTAGAGCTTTGTTACAGAGAAAACTAGGGTGTACTTCACAATGGCTATGCTTTCTCTACCTCTGTTAGAACTAGAAGGATCTTCCTCTGCTCTTTATTGTAAATAACCGGTAGGATTTTGGGGAATTAATGCCATGAAATATGAAGACCTCCCCTAGGACTGGGGCTCCAAGAGTGTCTTGCTCTCACACTAATCCATACTCAGCTTCAAACAGTTTGTCAATATGACCGTTTCAGATTTTCTGCCCATTTATAGCTCCAGCAGCCTCTTGTCAAGATAAGCAGATTCTAGCAGTGACTTTGGGTTTGCCTGCCTCTCCAGCTTTTGGGGTGGTACCCTGTAACCTCAGTTCTTTGATGGGTCCAAGAAAAGCCAACTGCAGTATGTCTTGCTTTTTCCAGTTATAAAGACAGAACTGATGACTTCTAAAATCCTTACATGGCAAAACAGAAACCAAATCCCCTAATCAACTTTTTATTTACAATTCAGAGGATATTTCTCAGTCTTCATATTCCTTGATGCCTCTGAAGCATTTGTTAAGTGAGCATGTCTTCCTCCAGTGTCAGTCTAGAAGCTATCTCTAAACTATAATGAAATAAAGAGCTTGTGCCAGATATAAATCTACTATATCAGTAAGCACAAGTTTAGTTCAGCTGACTTTTTTTTCTCCATACTGAGACTTCCTTGTAGAGGCAGAGTGTTATTGTACCTTCTTGCACAAGTCCTTTGTCCCTTCATGGACTGATCACCATCAATTTGCTGGATGGCCACTTAAAGTATCACTACCCAACCTGATATCCAGGCATGTATTTTCTACTACTTACCTACATTTTGAAAAATGTGCAGTGTGCATTCCCAAACTGCATACATAAGCCTAAGGATGCTGATACTGTTGCAATCTCAATATTCATCATTCTTTTGAAATGTATGCTAAAATAATATATTTTTAAACCATTTAATTGCCATGATAAACATTTTTCCTATGATGAAATGGGAAATTCTCATCATTTTATATATAGAACTCCATGTAATATTAAACAAAATTAAAAGTGTATAAATAAATTTGTATATTTTATCAACAATCAAAATATGTATTAAATTTAGATAATTTAAGATTCTGTATGAAATTTTAAGCTCATGGATCCATTAACATATTTATGAAGTATTATTCATAAATATTATTAGTTAATTATTCTTCCTACCTTTATAACCTAAGAACCTTCCTATTACATGCTCCTAAAGTGGAATTATCAGTTTCAATATTCTGGAACATCCTTTTTATAATGACATTACATATTACTAAAAACAATATAAGCAACCAAGTAAGTAAAGATATTCTAACCTTCCAAACTAAAAATGTCTGATAGAGTCTGGAATATTTCCCAGAAAGAATCCATTGAATGCAGGTTACCATGGTGATTAGCAGAAATGTGAAATGAAGTTCATTTCATGATAATTGCTACATATTTGCAGCTGAAGTGCATCTTTCAGTTTCAGTCTCAGACTTTGAGACCATAATAATAGCTCTGGAATCTGAATTGTATATTTAAACCTATAATATTGTGCAAGGACATATCTAATTCTGTGGAAGTTCTTTTTTTGTGGTGACCAACATGGTAATTTTTTAAAGCGTATCCTTATTTATTGGGATTTCTATGTACAGTTAATTGAGATTATGTTTGATTGATTCTTAAAAAACAGAATTTATAATGCCCCCCAAATCAATTTAAAGATAAAAGAAAAGCATTTTATTTTAAAGTTCTCCTCCTTTAGGAAGAAAGCTGAATTTATTTTTGAGGCAGCTGAATACTCCTGCTTTGTAATTATTTCTGAAGAAGTTCATGGTCTAATGCCAACTTTTGTGAATTAATAATAAGTTTTGAAAACTGTTGCCAAAATCAGAGCTTTGGTGCTTTGAATAGCTATCTTAACTCTTTGGGGTTAAGTGAAAATTTAAATAGAAAATGCAACAAATTGCTAAAGGATTAGTATATGTAATTATATAAATAAACCCAATCAATCATTCTTAATAATAGACACAAAATAGCTATGTCAAATTTACTTTGTTGTATACTACTACTTCAAGTTTCTGTCATGCTCTGACTTTAGAATTTTTTTTCATTCTTAAAACAATCCTCTGAACAAAAATAATATTAAAAAATAAAAATAATAAGGGAGGCCTGGATGGCTCAGTCAGTTAAGGGTCCAACTCTTGGTTTTGGCTTGGTCATTATCTCAGAGTCTTGAGATTGAGCCCCACATGGGCTCTGCATTCAGTAGGATCTGCCTCTCTCCCTCTCCTTTGGCCCCTCCCCTGTTTGTGCTCTCTCTTCTCTCTGTCTCAAATAAATAAATAAGTCTTTCCAAACATTATATTCACGGAGGACTTACTATATCATGGACACTATTCTACATATACTAACTCATTTTTTCCTTACGATAATATTAAGAAGTAAGCTATGGGACACCTGGGTGGCTCAGCTGGTTAAGCGGCTGCCTTCGGCTCAGGTCATGATCCCAGCATCCTGGGATCGAGTCCCACATCGGGCTCCTTGCTCGGCAGGGAGCCTGCTTCTCCCTCTGCTTCTGTCTACCACTCTGTCTGCCTGAGCTCTCTCTCAAATAAATAAATAAATAAATAAATAAATAAATAAATAAATAAAAATCTTTAAAAAAAAAAAAAAGAAGAAGTAAGCTATCTTTGGTAGTATTATCTTCATTTTATGGATGATGAAACCAAGGCACAGAGAAATGAGGCAATTTGGTTGACCTCACACAGTTAGTGTAGGGCAGAGCCAGAAATCAAATTCAGAGAGGCTGGCTCTCACATCCACCCCCTTAATCATTTAATGCTATACTGCTGATCTGAAGAAGTTTTATCCTCAATTTATAGAACCAAAATTGGAGGCTCAAAGAAGCCGAGTACTGCCAATGTTACACAGTTATCAAATGGCAGAAGTGGAACTGAAGTCGGTTTTCTGATGTTAAGTGTAGGGAGCACTCCATCCCAACTCATGGTCTCCCTGGACTCAAATGTAAAATTCATGTCCTTTTCTACCCAGCCAGCTGGGAAATAAAACAAGATTAGTTCAAACTGTTTCCCACAGTTATAGCCTTCAGATAGGCGTCCTCTATGTCTTATGTAGCATTCCTGCCCTTGTCATATATTAAATGCATATTGTAATATATAAGAGGACATATTTATTATTTTTATTCATGTCTCAGGAGACCGAAGGGAGCAGATTGCTCCATAGTTATATATCACTGAAATATCGTCAGTGATTGTACATCACATTCATTATGTATCACTGACATGTAAGGATTAAAACCCCAAATAAACAAGCTTGTCATTGTTAACAGCTAGTTCACCACTTACAATTTCTTTTTCTGAAAATTTTGGTTAAAAGAAAATGGGAGGACTTTTTATTGTTTAGAAACCCACGGAGTCAGCCTTTATGGGTTATAAGGAATTTTGGTCTGATTACCATAGTCCTTTTAAAATTAAGGAGAAAATAAAGGGAAGTATAGCCTTGACAGCTTCAGAGGGCTAAGAAATTAACTTTTTCATGTGATCAGCAAAAGAGGGAGGAGGGAAGAATATTGAAATACCTAATTTGGTATGTAATAAACACAGTAGAAATAACCTTATCCATGAAGTGTTTCAAAAGTCTGGCAGTGTGTGTGTGTGTGTGTGTGTACACATGTATAAAATAGGGACAATTGAAATTTGATGTCTAAATTTTTTTTTAAAAATCCAAAGACAAACCAAAAATAAGCCTACACGTCTTCCCAATCTAGTAGAACATCCTGCTATAAAAAGATACCAAGTTGTTCTGACTGGAAAGAGAGCACTCATGGGGTAATAGTGAACCAGAGGAACTATTGGCTTGTGACTCTAGCAAAAATACTTAAAATACTATTTAAGGAGAGAACATTCATGCTTAAAATTTTAGGTTTAAATCAGTAAATATCCAATAAACTAATATTTTTGTACTTTACAACATGTTCTGATGTTAGAAGGACAGAACACAATTACAATAACCTTGCCTACAAGTACCCTATCAGGGACGGTTTACCAGGCATTCATTTAAGAATATCTGTTTACTCTCTGCTCAGGATTGTATTTGTGTATATCCTAGCAGCATAATTATTTGGGCATATTTAAGAAGAAAATGAATGTCTTAGAACAAAATAACAACTGTCTTTTAACTGATATTAAATATTTTGTGAAGTTAAATTATAGCAACATGCATAATAGCAGTGAATTTTGATAACTCAAATTAAATACTAAGGTTCAAAATCCTTAATCATCATTGTGAAAAAATTGCAAATGGGACCTTCTTTTAGTACTTACATAATAAATACTTTACCTTTGAGAGTGCCGTGATTGTCTTATCGTTAGTGAAGTAATAGGCTAGCCAGTTACTAAGTGTCTATCAAAGTCTTTGAAACATTTTAAAAATTAGTCCCAACTGATATATAAGGATTAAAATCCCCAAATGTGCAGTTTGTCATTATTAACGACTGGTTTGCCACTCAGCGGGCGGACATATGCGCGCGCGCGCGCGCGCACACACACACACACACACACACACACACACACACACATACAGACACATACACCCACATAAGTTTTGGTTGTTTATGCCCATACAATCCTCAGTAGGTATTGCAATTAGTTCAGTTATGAGGATTTTTTTTAAGATTTTATTTATTTATTTGACAGACAGAGATCACAAGCAGGCAGAGAGGCAGACAGAGAGAGAGAAAGGGAAGCAGGCTTCCTGCTGAGCAGAGAGTGGGATGTGGGGCTCGATCCCAGGACTGCGGGATCATGACCTGAGCCAAAGGCAGAGGCTTTAACCCACTGAGCCACCCAGGTGCCCCAGTTATGAGGATTTTTTAAAAAGAATGATTCATATGAAAATGTTTCTGCTCTCATCTTGCCCATTTAGTCAGAATACATTGATTCCTTATGGTTTGGAAGTACAAAATACTTGACATTGTATGAGAAAATAATACAGACTATTGTGACCCCTCAAACTTGCCAGTGATATTTTAATATGTAATATTCCCTATAAAACACATTAAAATATAACTGAACTTGCTAAGGAGTAACTTTAAATGTTGAACTGATTCAATAATACAGGACAGAAATTATAAAGTTATTAAGGTAAAGTTCACTTCTAAAATGAAATATATACCACTATATACCTAATTATATTATCAGTATAGCTAGATAAAGTTGATTTTTTTTTTCACAGCAAAAGAGTTATTGTTGATGTCACAGATACTAAAGTACATCAAATCTATGTCAGATGTGGGAGGTCAACAGGCTAATCCATAACTACATGAGTCATGCCCACACACCCATCTCATAAAGCTGATTCAAATTTGTGCTTCATCAAAATCACAAGTCAGTACGTATCACAGGCCTACTATTCTATTCACAGAAATAGAAACTCCAAGTGTTAATGGCAAATGCCAAATATATGTCAGCTATTGAGATTGCTTCAAAAGAAAAATAATATCTTTTCTGAGCATAAATAATTCAGTTGGCAGAAAGAATACTTTCATGACACACTCAAACAACATCCAGATTACTACAAAAATATAGTACACATTAAATGGTTCTCTTTTTCCTCCAAGAGTTTTCTTGAAAATCACCTCTGTTAAATGTTTCTGATGTCTCTAAACAAATTTATCATTTCTTCTGCTCTGAATATGTCTACTAAGCATTTCTCAGTATCTGCTTTGCAATTTTTTTCTTATTGTGTCTATCCTCAGCTAGAATTTTAGAATACCAAACAACAGAGGAATATTGTCATATTCATCTTTCTATTTTCTAGCACATTGCCTGAAATATGTAATTGTTGATCAAATTAATGCATCTACAGGAACCTCTACTGAACATGGATTATTGGGCACAAATAATTGTGCTTTCCCTATTTGGCCCAAGGAGGTACTTAATCAGGTGCTATCTGTGGATTCAGAGCATGAATAGTGGCATTTGACTACACTATACACAATTCATCACACTCTGGACACCGTGCACACAGATACACCGAGGGAGGACAGGTAGAGGTATTATGATTGGGAAGGTACAGGTTGATACAGCAGTGGAAAATACCTTCAAGAGCAGATGCTGACAGTTTATCCTTTTTTTCTGATTTCTCTCTAGATGAAAGATTTGCATGTTTACACTTTCACAAAAGACAAAGTACCATGGCATATTTCACCATTCACTGTGGATTTATGTATTATATTTTATTTTCTGTCATGATTCAGACAGCTACATTTTTCCCCTTCTGTGAGTTCCATTTGTTAAGTGGTGATAGCAGGCAGTGTCCTGATTCCCCCCCCCCCCCCCCGTTGTGATCCACCCCCTCCACAGCTAGCTGCTGATTGCTAGGCTAGTGTCATGGTTTGGACCTTTGGGAGCACACAAGTCAGACACTACCTCTCCTTCTGAGTCCCTGACCCCAGCTCTTTTATCACGGGAGAGTTATTATCAAGATTTAATGATTTCTGTCCATTTTTTCAAAATAAAAGCTACTCATCAGAGAAGAATTCTCTGTATGAATAAATTGATCAGATCGCTTTCTTTCTGGATAGATGGACTCTTAGCACTCCCTCCAAGGACTTGCCATCAGAAGAGGGCATGGATGATGCTATTCAACATTTCTTGTCCTCTTGTGCCATTTGGTTATTTTCAAAACATCATTAAGAAGAGGGCTCCGAGGGCACCTGGGTGGCTCCGCTAGTTAAGCATCTCAATCTTGGTTTTGGCTCAGGTCATGATCTCATGGTCCTAGGGTCAAAACCAGCATCAGGTGCCACACTCATCGGGGCGTCTGTTTGAGATCCCCCCCTCCACCCACCAAAATAAATAAATAAATAAATCTTAAAAAAAAAAGAAGAAGAGAGGTTCCACATGATCTCTTTTTTTGGTATATTCTTCTTTTATGTTTATCACACCAGGAAGCATAGTGTTACCACTAACTAAAAATATTCAATTACCTTTTATGAAGTAATTAATTAAATATTTGCCTTTTCTCCTTCATATGTCGAAGTATCTCCCCTAAAATTCTTATTGTAATAGACGTGGAATTCTGAGATGATTTTTGTTAAGAAAGTGCTTTCACTTTAAACTCCAGAATTTTGACGCTTCATTTACCAACTATTCAGAAATCATGCTGAGTTGGCATTTGCATGGCAGCCGAGATTCAGTGGCACCATTGTGGAACCACTTAGCTAATTTAGAGAGTTGTACAGTCTAATTCAACATGCTAGTTAAACAATATAGAGGCTTTTCAGAAAGGGAAAATATGAAGATCTGTATTTGTGTCACACTAAATTATACTAAATATTGATATAATGCCACACAAACAGGAAGACTTTTGCTGTTTTTCTTGTAAACCCTCACGAGAGTCAGCATTATCTGTCCTTTCTTTCTTTGAACTGTTTTGAATGTATGTTCTTTTTGGCTATGAAATAATGACTAACGAGCACTTTTTGGTTTCTGAAGTATTGAAATGTATTCTTTCTGTTTTGGGTTATTTTCAGAAATGCTTTCTTAAAGCTTCCATTTTCTTCAAGATTAGTAGTAATGAGAAAAAAAGGAATACATGGGCTACCAGCATAATTTTCATGGATGGTAGATATTTGGGTTAGAAATCTATGTCATACCACTGTAAAATTTTGAAAATACTTTTATATTTGATCTCATAAATATTTTGTTAATTATTGTTTATCTCAGCATCCATATAGATTTCCATAGGTTAAGAAGTTATATGCATGTATGTGTATATATATTTGCCTTTTGAATATCTAAAGTTGTATTGGCGAAGTGTTTTAGATGGCCAGGAAATGGCAGGAAAGATAATTTTAATGGAAGCAACATTTTAGTGAATTATATGTCTAATTATTAAAGATAAAAATGTTATTTCTGTGTATTACATTTAAAGCAGATAACGTCAGGGGCACCTGGGTGACTCAGTAATTAAGCATCTGCCTCTGGCTCCAGTTGTCCTGGGATCAAGCCCCACATCAGGCTCCCTGCTCAGCGGGAAGCCTGCTTCTCCCTCTTCCACTCCCCTTGCTTGTGTTCCCTCTCTCACTGTGTCTCTCTCTACCAAATAAATAAATAAAATCTTTAAGAAAATAAAGTAGATAATGTCAAATTCATTCATTCAATTCAGAAAAATATATTAAGTACCTACTATGCACTAGTAGGCACTGCTCTAGGTCTTAAGGAACCTGCAGTGAACAAAACATTTAAAAAATCCCTTCTGTTCTTATATTTTTAATGCATGGGTAAAATAGAATAAAAATAAATAAGTAAAATGAGAAAAATGGTTATCTTATAGAGGACAAATGAAGCAGAAAAAGGAATGACAGTAAATTCTAAAATTAGCTAGAAAGAGCATACAGACCAGATGTTAGTTAAAATATGTGTGTATTTGTTGATATTCCATGTGGCTTTTTCAGAGGTTCTTAGTGACCTTGCTGAGATACCACATAAGTCTCTTTATAAACTCCATAAACTCTGATGATGGTCCTGAAACAGTTTCTTTACTGTTTACAAGGCACCTTATTAAATACCTATGGAAACACTTCAGGGTGTTGGAAGTGTGATTTTTCTGATCCTAGGGATGATGTTGCCAAGGCATGTGATAAAAAAGAATCGACCTCCATTTGACTTGAAAGCTGGACCAGGCACTCAGAGGCACCTACCTGCTCCCTGGTCCTTGGAATGTGGGTCCTGCCTGCTTTTCCCATGCCCAAAGCCTGCCCCAAGGAGAAAGCCTTGAGATGGTGATGTGGGGTTGAAAACCTGTATACTTGACTGAGCCCAGTTAGAACCTCTTTATAGGATTTGGATGGACAGTGGGAGGATCCATTTCTCTTGCTATCACCCAAGAGAAGCGTCATATGTAAATTCCCTTTGCTAGTATGAAAACTGCCACCTACCAACCTAGAATGGGACTACCTCTTTCTTTGGTCTCTCCTGCTTTCTGTGTATGGGGGTTGGTTTCAGAATACAAAGTTATGAACCTACAGATGTTGACCATTAAAAAGATTGTACATTTTGTTATTCAGCAGAATCAAGAAAATTTGGTCAAGACTGGCTATGGGGACAGAGGGGGAGGTATAAGACATTTTCTCTTCTAATATATAGAGGATAAAATTTGTTACTTGTTTAACCATTGGATCCCATTAAAGTAATACTTTTCCATAAACAGTAAGATTAATCATAGGCTTTTTTGCATATTGGAGCCAAGCTTATTAATGACATAGTAACATTAGTGGGAAAGAAAGCCATGTTTTGAAATAGAAAATTTTATGAGATAGTAAGAAAGTTATAAGCTGGAAAGGTAATAATACCAATCTTAAAGATGAAAGAGCCAGAAAACTCAGAGCCATGATGTATATAACAGCAAAATTACTGAGAACAATTGTAATTAAATCTTTTGCTACAAGAAAAAAACACATTCAGAAAACATTAAAATGCTTGCTTAAGTTTTACTTGTGGTAAAAGAAAAAAAAAGTTTATTTAAATTTTAGTCTTATCCCTTTTTCTTATCCCCCCACTGCTACCCCATAGGCTTCCTATCCCTTTCCTTTAATGCTATTGACAGAGAGAAAATCTAAGAATTAAGAATTAAGCTTCATGTAGAATTATTTCTCACTTTGATATAACAAGTTACAAGTTAATCACAAGTAATAGCAATTATAGTTGACATTTATTGAAAGGATACTATGATTATATTATATTATATAAAGAATAATATGATTATATTTGATCCTTACAGAAAATTTTTAAGTATTGTTTTATTGATTAAGAAATTGAGGCTCAGGGAGATGGTTATGTCATCAAGGTCAGACAGGCAGTAAATGACAGGGATAGAAGTCAAAGCACGCATAGAATCCACATTCCTAAACCATACAAGTCTGACCCTTCTAAGTAATACCCTTGAATCAACTGTTATAAGAGAAAAAAAAAAAGTTGAAATCAAAGGATTAAGAGAGAAAACATATATATTGTAAAGATGGACATAAGAATAAAACAAATTTCGTAAGACCTTCATTATAATGGAAAATGTTAGGGCTTAGAACTTGGAGGGTGATACCATAGCTATAATCATTCAGTCAATCAATCAAATTCTTACAGTAGTAATAAAACTGTGTCAGTTACTAGAATAGATGAAAGAATACAAACATAAGACTAAAGTATACTAAAGTCTTGAAAATTTATATGAAGAGTTCATGGATCACCCAAGATAAAAAGCTAGAGGGGAAAATGTTCATATGTACATTTTCAAGATAAAGCAGGATCAGAGGAGTCAGGACAGAAATATGAGTCAGAGAAAGGTCATTCATGATACCCTTTCCTCCTTAGCAGACTATTAAAGGAAAGAAAGTGGTCACAGACAATCAAGGAAAGGAAGCTATTGATATGCAGAGGGAAAAGCATGCACATAAAGGCATTCATGTATTTATTCAATAATTATCTAGAAAGCATTGGCCATCTGCTCATTATTGTTCAAGAAACTAGAGATGCAGAAATAAACATAACATGAAGTACCTTCATGGAGCTTACATTTTTGTGAGGGAGACAGACAAAAACAAATCTAATAAAAATCTTTTTAAATTTCAGGTAGTAAAAATATAAATCAGACTAAGTGCTTGGAAAGATTTTTTTAATTTTAATTTACAGCAATTAAGAGAGGTGTCTCAATAGAAAAACATTTGAGCACAGAAGGTGGGAAAGCAACCACCAGATCATTTAGAGCAATGGTCACTAAATTTTCCATGTAAAGAGCCAGATAGTAAATATTTCAGCTTTATGGACAACTACTCAAGTCTACCTTTGTAACAGGAAAGAACCCATATAAAATACATAAACAAATGAATATTGTATATATTCCAATAAAACTTTATTTACAAAAGCAGGAAACAGACAGGATTTGACTCCCTGAGCTATGGTTTGCAGGTCCCTTTTTTAAAACAACAGTTCTGAAATCTGGCAACACATTGTAATGAACTGGGGAACTTTAAATAAATAAGCATGTTTGTTTATTTATTTATAATCATATATAAATATATAAAATATATAAAAATATATTTATAATTTCATTAAGTGGATCACACACTTACAGATTCTGATTTAATTGTTCTAGGGTGTGGCCTTCTTTGTGGTGACCAGCTGACCCAGTTTGGTAGGAGAGAAAGATTTCTTGTCACTTGGGACTTCCTATGTTAAAACTAGTCATTCTCTGGAAACTAGAATTGTTGATTACTTTATTTGGCATTGGCTCCACAAATGATTATAAATGCATCCCAAGTTGGTAACCGTATAAACAGAGATGTGGAGGCCATATTATAGAATATGATTTTATTTCAGGTGTGGATGGGTGTCATTAGAAGGTTTCAACCAAGTAGAGTGACATGATCTGACTTAACATTTTAAAGAATTACACTCTTTGCCATGAGAGGAACAAGTTGTGGGAACACAAGTATGGAAGATAAGAAAAGATAAATTAGGTGACTTTTTTGTAATTAGACTGGAGAGTAATGGAAATGGTTTAGACTGGCAGTCTAAAGGGTGGCAGTAGGGAGGGCAGGGAAAATTGGTCAGGTGTAGAATACATTTTGAAGGTGGAGCCAATAGGATGTGCTGCTTAATTGTAAAGTATGAGAAATACAAAAGTAAAGGAAAGAAAAACAAGTTAAAGATGACATTTTTGGGCTGAAATTAATGATGGAATTCCCTAAAATGAGAACTCTTGGGAAAGAGCAAGTTTGGGGGAAGAGGTTGGCTATGATGAGATGAAGACAATTAGATGACCTAACAACCATGTTAAGAAGCCAGCTGGAGCTCAAAGTTGGGTTCTGGAAAATGTTCAGGTCTGGAGATGTATATTAGGAAATAAGTTACATCCAAAGACATCTTAGGAAATGAAGAGGAATGAGAGAATCTGAGGGTGCCTTAAGGACCACCCGAATGTATAGGAAGAGAAAAAAGGTCTCACTGAAGAGCTTGAGAAAACGTGATCAATCAAGGAGATGGAAAACCAGAGGGCAACCTTGTCACAGGGCCTCTCAGAGCTAGAAAATTAAATGACACAGATGGAAAACAGTCCTCTTGCTCTTCAGTTATCCTCATTATGAGTAATTACATTGTAGAAACTTTCTTGCACATTAAAAGTGAGAAGGTATCCAAGGATTCCTTCAGAGGAAACATTGCATTTTTCTTTTTTTTTATTTAAATTTTCCTTGAGATAATTGTAGAGTCATAGGCAGTTGTAAGAAATAACATAGAGGCATCCTGTTTCTCTCAGTGGTAACATCTTGCAAACTCATACAATATCACAACCAATATATTGATATAAGTCAACCAATCTTGTTCAGATTTTCTAAGTTTTAATTGTATTCTCTTATTTTTCCTTTGCATATTTAGTTCTACACAACTTTATAAGGTGTAGGTTCATTCATCTACCACCAGAGCCAAAATAAGAATAGCTTCACCAAAAGGATCCCTCATCCAGTAATTTGTTCTTTTTGTCTAAAATGTTCTCATTTTAAAAATCTTATATAAGTGGAATTGTACAGGATGCAACCTTTTATGATTAGTTTTTTTGTACTTGGCACAATCCCCTAGAGATTTATCCAAGTTGAGTCTATCAAGAGTTTATTCATTGTTATTGATGAGTTATGTGGATATACCACAATATGTTTAATCATTCACCCATTAAAGAACATCTGAGGGGCACCTGGGTGGCTCAGTGGGTTAAAGCCTCTGCCTTCAGCTCAGGTCATGATCCCAGGGTCCTGGGATCAAGCCCCGCATCTGGCTCTCTGCTCAGCGGGGAACCTGCTTCCTCCTCTCTCTCTCTGCCTGCCTGTCTGCCTACTTGTGATCTCTGTCTGTCAAATAAATAAATAAAATCTTAAAAAAAAGAGAACATCTGACCTGTTTCCAGTTTTTAGCTATTATGAATAAAGCTGCTATGAATATTTGCACACAGGAATTTTTATAAAGCAAGTTTTCTTTTATCTGGGACAAATGTTCAAGCATGTAATTACTGTGTCATATGATGATTGCATATTGAGTTTTATATGAAACCGCCAAATTGTTTTTCAGAGTGGATATACCACTTTACATTCCCATCAACAACACATGAGTGATCCAGTTTCTTTGTATTCTCATCAGGCTTGTTACTATTTTTTTAAATGTTGGCCAGTCTTATAGATGTATAGTGATATGTCATTGTGGTTTTACCTTCCATTATCAATGGTTAATGGAGGAAAATATCCTCCCATATGCTTATTTGTTGTCTTAATTCTTTCATACTGTTATCACAAAAATACCATACACTGTTAGCTCGAACAATATTAACTTCTCACAGTTTTAGAGGCTGTGAAGTCTAAGATCAAGACACTCCAGCAGATTGAGTGTCTGGTGAGAGCCCAATTCCTGTTCATAGCCTTTTCCTCATATAGTGGAAGGGGCTAGGGAGCTCTCTGGGGTCTCCTAAAAGGGCACTAATCCCAGTGATGAGGGCTTCACCCTTATGACTTAATCATTTCCCAAAGAACCCCACCTCCAAATATTGTCATATTGGAAGAACAGGTTCAACATAGGAATTTTGAAGGGACACAAATATTCAGTCTGTAACATTTGTCAGTTGTGTATCTTTTTCAGGGAAATGTTTGTTCATATCTTTTGCTCATTTTCTAACTACAGTTTTTAAATTTGAATCTTGAGAATTCTTCCCATATTCTAGATACTAGTCTGTTGTCAGATATATATTTTGAAAATATCTTCTCCCCACCTATAGCTTATAACATCATTCTCTTCTCTACCTTCTAACAGTATACTTCTGTAAGTCTACTTCTGGGTTCTCTATTCTGTTCCATGGATCTATAATGCAACCACTGTTTGCTGAGATTTCCTATTTTTCACTCACTTCAAGATAATATTGTAATGAACTCTTGAACATGTTTATGATGGTTGTTTTAAAATCCTCATCAAGTAATTCCAACATCTGATTTATGTCTGTGTTTGTGTCAGTTGATTTTCTTCTCTAATTCAAGTCGTGATTGCCTTGTTCTTGGTGGGATGAATGATTTCAATTGCATCCTGGGCATTTTGTCTGTTATGTTAGGAGACTGCGGATCCTATGTAGGCATTTTATTGTTGCAGGTCAATCACTCTCCTTAGGTTCAGCATGCAGGGCCCGGTCTGCTTTTGCTGGCTGTGGTTTCCATGACAAAGATAACAGTTTTATTTTGGTTGGCTTCATTTATCTTGTGGCCCTGGGGCCTCCCATTCGTTCTTGCTGGTATAAGGGAAGGAAAAGATTTCTTTAGACCAAGCTGCCCACTGTCTCTTGGTGGGTAAAGTAAGTCTCATTACTAAGGTATGGGGTACAAGCCCTTTCTTGGCTCCTGGCAGCATTTGGTGCCCCAAGACGACAGGAGTTATGAGCCACTGTTTCAGTCTAGTGGGAGGATCCTTCCTTCTGAAATACCTTTATTGTTTTCACTCCTTTATTTTCTTCCCCCCTCATTTCTTTCTTTTTCTTTTTTTAAGATTTTATTTACTTATTTGACAGAGAGAGAGAAAGCACAAGCAGGGGAGCAACAGACAGAGGGAGTTCCTCTCATTTCTTACTTTCCTTTTTAAAATTCTATCTTTCTTGTGGTTTGGCTGCTGGAGTACTTAGAAAAGAATGTTACTGAGCTCTGTGCCCCTTCTGCCCTCCCCAGCCTGCTACCCACAGAGCTCAGCCATGGCAGACCTACTATGGCCTGCCACTACTCACCCTGTACACACACATGGAAGACAGAGTAACTAAAGCAGAGAGGGGGAAGCTTATGTGTATTTTAAGATTTGGCAATGGGGAGTTTGCATTTCCACTGTGGAGTATAGAAAATGAGCATACACACAAATAATATATTTTAGGTATTAAGTGCTATGAAAAAATAGGACAATGGTACAGACTGTGATTGCAGTGTGTGTAACTAATTCAGTAGACTTCTGGAAAGGCCTCAGAAGTGCCAAGGCCTGGCGTGAAGGGTTGAACTTTGTGAGTTTAAGAGACAAAAAAGCCAGTGGGGCTGGAGTATAATAACTTGCTTCAGACCCATGGTACAAAGCAGCACTATTAATCAGTACATTCCCCTTTAGAACCAGTCCAGTTGATTTAGCTGATTTCAACAAATCAGCTCCAACTAATTTCAGACCTGCTGAAATTAACTTTCACAGTGCATCTTGAAACCATAATGTTTTTTTTTGAAGGATAGGTACATTTCAAGTGGCTTTTAAGAGGACTGTATCACTTAGGGAGGAATGAGAATAAGCAGGGCAATGAGATGAAGGGAAATTTGTTAAAAAGGAAGAGCAGGAAGGAAGGAAGGGAGGGAGGAGAGAAAGAAAGGAAGAAAGAACAAACGAACGAAAGAAAGAAAAGGAGGAGGAGGAAGGAAGGAAGGAGAAGAGAGAGAAAGAAAAAGAAATAGGAAGGAAGGAAGGAAAGGAAGGGAAGAGAGGAAAGAAAGAAAAAGAAAGAAAGAAAGAGAAGAAAGGAAGGAAGGAAGGAAGATCTCAGGATCCTAAATAAAATGATTTAAAGAAGTGAAAGAGGGCACCTGGGTGGCTCAGTTGGTTAAGCAACTGCCTTTGGCTCAGGTCATGATCCCAGACTTCCGGGATCGGGTCCCGCATCAGGCTTCCGGCTCCACGGGGAGTCTGCTTCTCCCTCTGACCTTCTCCCCTCTCATGCTCTCTCTCTGAAATAAATAAATAAAATCTTAAAAAAAAAAAAGAAGTGAAAGAACTGATAAGGAAAATGAGAGAGAAAGAAAAAGAAATAGGAAGGAAGGAGGGAAGGCAAGAAAGGAGGAAGGAAGGAAGGAAGGAAGGAAGGAAGGAAGGAAGGAAGGAAGGAAGGAAAATAGATTTCGGGATCCTAAACAAACAAAATGATTCAAAGAAGTGAAAGAACTGAAAATGAAAATGAGAAAGAAAATGGGAAAAGTTCAAGAATATTGTGAATAGTTGTATTTACAATTCTGTGTATCATAATAGAGACAGTAATCACTCTTTCTAGCATAGGCTTGAAAACATCATCCAGCAGTGGATCGGCTTTTTTTATTTTTTATTTATTTTTTTTAAAAGATTATTTATTTATTTGACAGATAGAGAGATCACAAGTAGGCAGAGAGGCAGGCAGAGAAAGAGGTGGGGAAGCAGGCTCCCCGCTGAGCAGAGAGCCCGATGCGGGACTCAATCCCAGGACCCCGAGATCATGACCTGAGCCGAAGACAGCAGCTTAACCCACTGAGCCACCCAGGTGCCCCTGGATCAGCTTTTCATATAGGAACATGGTTCACTAAATTGAGGTTTATTATTAGCCGAATATGAAGAAGTAGCCAGAAAGGGAGGACGAACACAAGGAGGGTATGATGTCATGGTAGTTGCCAGAAAGATGGCTTCTGGAAGAACAAAGTAGTCTACAACATTGACCATTGCTGAGCAGTGAAGCATGACATCTGAAAGGTGCCCATTAGATTGAGCAGCATGAGTGTTAGTTAAGGGAATTAACAGGTGGTTTTCCTATGGAGTGAAGGGAACAAAGGGAAGAACTGGCTGAAGAGTAAGCTTGAGGAAACTGATCTTCAACAAGTTGTATTACAAGTCAAACTTGGATCAGAGGATTTTGCTACATTATGATGTTCATTCTGAGCTCTTATTCTACCTAGATACATAATCTGTGCAGAGAAAGTTACGTTAAAGGAACAGGTATTCCTTTCACTATGCTGTTAGTTTATAAATCCAAACTATTCGGGACACCTGGGTGGCTCAGTGAGTTAAAGCCTCTGCCCTCGGTTCAGGTCATGATCCCCGGGTCCTGGGATTGAGCCCTGTGTCGGGCTCTCTGCTGGGCAGGGAGCCTGCTTACCACCCCTCTCTATGCCTTCTTCTCTGCCTACTTGTGATCTCTGTCAAATAAATAAATAAAATCTTAAAAAAAAAATCCAAACTATTCAGAGTTGTTTACTTGGGCATATGCCTTCTCTTCAGTTTCTTTTAACTCTTACATATATTCTAGATAATTGATAAGCATAATCATACATATTACTTAAAATTAAAATTTTACTTAACATCTCAAATGAGAAACCCTTTAAATGTGCTCCCTTGCCATATCTGACATTGTATTTTCAAGGCAATATAGTCAGATAGCCCAGCATATGTCCTTCTATTTCCATTTAAGGGGTCAATAAAACTCTCATCTTCTCATCTTGACTAGGTCTCAGCCTTGGTCTTCCATGTCCAGCCTGTCTTTCTTAGGCCTGCATTGCTCAGTCTTAGCAAGGATCCCACTCAGTTAGTTTATCTAGAATCTCCTCCCTTGATATTTAATCACACTTGATATCTGATCAAGTCCCTCATCCCCTTTTTTTGTAATATATGTCCCTGACCTATCTTTATCAAGAATTCTGTAAAACTGGTTTAGCAAGAATCCTCCTACCCTTGGTGTCTCCACTTAGTAATTTCTTTCCTCCAACCCCTGCACCCTGGTCCATGCCTATAAGTCCCCATTTGTTCTTGGTGCATTTGGACTTGTGCCTGATCTCTCTTCCTATGTCAGTACTCCATTGTAATAATCTTGAACAAAGTTTTCTTACCATTTTAACAGGCGCTAGAATTTTTTCTTTAATAATATCTGGGCTAAGCTTTATTTACATTTTATTTGCTGACTTTGCTCTTCAGTATTATATCATTGGCTTAAATTGATGGAAATTATGAAAACCACAAAGTGCCAAAGAAGCAAAAGTTTCCCCTGGAAAACTTTTCTTTCCTATTAATTTGCATATAAAATGTAATTGAGGATTTTAATTATAATATAGTGGCATCTTTGGTAAGACTCAGGAGAAACATCTTTCAGGTCTTAGCAACTAGGAACATTGTACTAATTTTAATCCGCTGGATTTTCTTTACATCATAGAGGTTGTTAATCAAATCCCTATCATCATTCACTTTTTTGCTGGCTGCTTAGAAAGGTTAGGCCAAATTAGCAGTCTTCTATTAAATGTACTACTCTACACAAGGAGGTTGCTGTATGCTAATCTAACTCCTAGCTACAGGTGATCCTCTCCATTCTCTTTTTGTGTTCTATTATATTCATTTACTCTCTTATCTACCTTCTTATTTTTCTTGCTTTAGCTTTTTTAAAGCGATCTCAAATCTTTTCTAAAAACTAGCAGGTTTTCAAGAGATGGTTTAAAAATAGCCAAGCTGAGGGAGTCACATGGGCTGAGAAAGCAGTGGTTTTGAACTCATCCCATATCTACATTATATGTTAGTTATTATTTTTCCCTTATCCCTGGGTCAAACACAAGAAGAAAACTATAAAAATTTGCAAGGCTAATGTTGTTACACTGATTAAAAATGGGGACCTCAGGGTTTTTTGGGTCTTTTCCCCCATAATTACTCTACTATGCCTTTGTCACAGAGTGCTGCCACTTTTTCATTTGGAAATTTTACGGATCAGTGATATAAATGCAAATACAAATGAAAAGATGTAAAACATCCGAATCCCTATCTTGACTCATTTACTGAAATATTCTCCCATATTGGCCTTTTTTTCTCCCTCTACACAAAAGGTATTTATTTCTTTATTGAAAAGCTCATTACATATGCTTGTGCAATGTCAATTAGCCATGGTATAACAAGAATTTTATGTTTGAGCTACAATGAATTTCTAAAGAACCTGTTGTTTTCAAGGCTGAGGCTGCAATTGGAGAAGATCCAAATCATTACCTAAATTTACATTCTATTGTTATGCATGAATCTTTTTACAACTTCCTATAGGGTATTTAGAAATAAACAAAAGTTTGGGGCTTTTTTGGGTTTTTTTCCCTCCTTGCTTCTTTGTGTTAATACCTTTTATATAGCTCGTATTTTGGGATAAAATCTAAATTAGAAAACAACACAGACAAAAAAGTAGAACTAAGTCTCATAAGCAAGGGGAGGAAGGAAATTGGCGGGTGGGAATCAGAGGTTCCTTGGGACATCAGGAGGGAAACGAAGACCAAAACGAAGACCTGATGTCCTGGGACATCAGGAGTAAAAACGTATGTTTTGCTGTGGAAATGTTTGCATTGTTTGGGAATTAATTTAGACAGTTACGCCTTTATATTTCTTTTGTCTTTGAAATCCACTTCTTTAAAAATAGTGTTAATTTATTTTATGATGAAAAATGAGGCGATCAAGAAAACATTCTGAGAGATTTACTCCCTCCCATCACAGGTGTAGCTCTCCCTTTGCTGCAGAAAATCTGAGGTGACCAAGGAAACCCAAATGGCACACAGAGAAATGGGAGAACAGCGCTTTATTTACGCCAGCGGGCTCAGTGGGATCATTCCCAAAGACTGAGAACCCAACAGGGTTAGGAGTGAGTTTTTATGGTTATAGGCAATGGGGGTGGTAGCAGCGTGTTTTCCTGGTCTCTCAAGGCCTGGACACTTTCCCAGTTCCGCAAGGTCAATGGCCCTTTCACACGGCAGTATAATCTATGAGGAGGCATCTCAGCAGAGTGCTAAATCACCTTAGGGCTGTTTCTCTTTCTTTTCTTATTAATACAGAACCAGACAACTGGTCTTTTTCTTCTGTCTCAGCAGGAGCAATGGCTTGTTATCTTATCTTAGTCAAATGGCTTGGCTATTTGGTCTTTTCTTGGCCTTAGCTGGAGAAAAGAGGAGCCAGGGATGGAAAGATGTGGTCATATGCCCACAACTACACTTAATTTCCAGTAAAGGATTTTTCATTGCATGTGATTTATATGGAATTTTACTTAAGAGGCTCTAGCCCTCTCTATACCTGGAAAGTAGTGCTGGCTGAGGCCCTACTGACAGAAAAGGGCAAGAGCAATCAATTTAACCTTAAGTGTTTTGTATATCTCCTAAAAGGATGGGGCCATATTGGAAGCTCAGGATTGGTTTCTCTTGCTGGCAAATTGGACATTTGGCGGTAGTTGCAGCTAGGTCATCCTTGGTAAGAGGGAACCCACACCGTAAGGCACATTCAGAGCCTCCATTACTACCACCATGACCACATGTTTCATGTGCCCACTATGTCAGCCTGGGGTGGCTGATAATAAAGGTTGGTTGATATCAATTGTGTGGGTTATTTTGTCACACTGATCATTTAATCTTTTCTAGTGTTGGTATTTTCTGGAGGGCTTGAATATGTGATACAAAATATTTCCAATCCATTCCCATAGGCCCATCAACATGCTTCTTCTCCAGACTACCTTGTCCCCAGTCTCCATATATTTTTCCTTCCTAACAAGCTATCCTCAAGTAGCCCTTTATCCATATATTCTAACCTCAGGCCACTTCCCTTTCCTTGCAAAGGAGATGATCAAGTGCACCATCCAAAATTCTGCCTATTGAGATTTTCCTTCACTGCTGTCTTTCTGAATCTCCCTGAGCAGAGTTTGACTATAGTTATTGTTCACTTTAGTCTGTAGACATATGGCAGTCTAATCCACTCTTAGAAGAGCTCACTCATTTTCCTCCTGTCACTTGATCTTATCACATGCCCTATTATGGCCATAGATGTTAGCCAAGGGAAAAATGCCAGTATGACAATGGTGGGTAACATGGGAATCTGGGCTACCTGTTTGTACTTGCCATTGGGCCTTGCTCATGCCTAATCCTGCAAGTACCATTTTCATTTTATAGTGGGTTACTGTAGGACTAGCCTTAATTTGTGCCTTGATATACCTGACAATATCCAGCTTAAAATGGACAGATCTTGCAGCATAGTCACTTGAGATCCCATGGTCAAGTGCTCCCTCTTAGAACCCAGCTACAACCAAGGACTGTTTTTAATGGATTTTTTTTTTTCTTTCTGTAGATCACATGGCTTTGCTTCAGAACTATAGGTGTTTATGCTGTAAATCTTTTTACTGGGACCTTCTATAACCTTCATATGGCATTTCTCCCATCATAGATGCCTCTAAAATGATAGGTGCTGCTATGTCCTATGTTTCCAATGACAGGTCTGCTCATACTCTTCCCTGGTCTAACAAAGAGATCTTTCCTGGTCTGGGCCCTATTCAAAGCTGGTGATCTTTCATGTCATTGGTCATGAGGCTAGAAAAGAATACTACCTGAGGACTATGCCACCTCCAAACCCAAAGAGGCCTAGCAGGCATTGTGTTTCCTTCTAACTGGAGCAGATTACAGGTTGCCATACTTAGTTCTTTACTTTAAAACAATGTCTCAGCACATCCCAGACCACATTATTACTAAAAACTTCTATCACATAGAAGTCCCCTGATTCTTCATAAGTTTTATCTCCTAGGTCCATTCCGCTCCCTACATTTGCCCTTGTGGAACTCACCATTGTCAGCCTTTTGTCCTTACAATTCTTATCATGGTCATCTAGACACCAAGGAGCTCCATTTTGCCAAATCCATTGATCAGTTCTTAGTCCTCATTATACTCAACCTATTAGTAGCATGTAGCACACTTAATTGTCTCCCTTCTTGAAATTCTTTCCTCACTTGGGCTCCAGGACACTTTTTCTTAGCTGTCTCTTAGTTTATAACTCATTCCTTATTAGTCTTTTTTTGTCAATTCTTTCTCACAAACCTGAGCTCTAAAAATTTTGAAGCCCACAGGCCTCCCCTCTCAAAACATTTTCCTATCTATATGCAATTCTCAGATGATCTGCTCCAGTTGCGTGGATTTAAATACCATCAATAATTCGATAGCTCTCAAAGTTTTAAATTCTCTTAGGAATTCTCCCCTAAACCTCAGCGCGAAATATCCAACTGCCTACTTAACATCTCCACTTGAATATCTAAAAGACATTTCCAATTCAAAATGTTCAAAACTAAACTCTTCATTTTATTCCTCTCTAGTCCCTCCTCTGGGAAAAGAAAAAAAAAAAAAAAAGAAGAAACCTGCTTATCCAGTTTACTACCTCTCTGCAAAAGGCATCTTCTTTCTTACAGCTACTCAAGATTAAAATCTTTGGATTATCCTTGAATCCTCTTCTTTCTCATATTCTGCATCCAATCCATTAGAAATTTCTTTGAATCAAATTGCTTTGAATCATACCTGATATATGAATATGTTCCCCCTCATCTACTACAAACATCCTGGCCAAGCCACCGTCATCTCTTCCTGGATTTTTTAAAAACTTCCTGACTGGTCTCTCATCTTCCTTCCCCTCCACTCCCACAGCCCATTATGTACCCCAAAGCCAGAGTGAGCCTTCTACAATATAAGCCAAATGATGTCCCTTCTCTGATCAAATTTTTACAAGGCTTTTTATATTTGGATTGGACTAAAATCTTAATGTATTACTATAGCTTATAGAGCCTTACATGGTTCAGTGCCTCTAGACTCATGTCCCACCCTGCCCTTCCTCATTCACTCTGCTCTAGCCACAGAATTTCTTGCACACTTCAAGTCTACTTCTGCAGGGTCTTTGCTCTTTCTATTCCCTCTTCCTGAAAAGTTCTGCCTTAACACTTCTGAAGTCTTTTTAAATGTTCCTTTATAAAGGATGTCTTTCCTGATCATCTTATGTAAAATAATACCCTATCACTCTCTATCCCCCTGAACCCAACTTTTTTGTTTTTAAGACTTTATTTATTTATTTATTTGACACAGAGAGAGCACAAACAGGGGGGAGCTGCAGGCAGAGGGAGAGGGAGAAGCAGTCTTCCCACTGAGCAGGGTACCCAACACGGGGCTCAATCCCAAACCAGGGATCATCACCTGAGCTGAAGGCAGATGCTTAACCAACTGAGCCACCCAGGTGTCTCAACCCCCTGATCCCAACTTAATTCTATCATGCTGACTGTCACTCAACACACATTTATTAACTGCCTTCTTTCTTCCTTTATTATTTATTATCTGTTTCTCCTTTCTGGAATGTAAAATCCACAGAAGAACAGATCTTCTCTATTCTGTTACCTACGGAATCATCGTTTCAAAAACAGTACCTGGCATTAATGGGATCTTAATACATACTTTTTGAATAAATGAAAAATAATTCTAAGATAATTAAAACAATGAACTAAACATAAACTTCCTTTCAGTCATGGAAAGGAAATGCACACAATTTTATGTAGGTATATTTTTATTATGTTATATGTATTTTTATTTTAGATTATTTCAGATACTTTGCTTCTTTCTTATATTTATAATCATCAAGATAATAACTAGATAAAAGGTTTATTTTTAAAAACTTTTTTCATTTGAGAGAGAGATACAGAGATAGCAATAGAGATAGCAAGAGAGAGCACAAGTAGGGAGGAGAGGGAGAAGCAGGCTCCCTGCATGGGGCTTGATCCCAGATGCTTAACCAACTGAGCCACCCAGGTGCCCTAGATGAGAGTTTTAAGTATCATCCTTTGTATGTATATGTGTGTATTATATTCCCTTTATGTGGTAAATATGGTATCAAACTTATTCTACTTACAATAAGAAGTCTTTTTAGATAACCAGATCTTGGACTAAAAAAATCCTCACCTGCTGATATTTTCAAAGCATGCTCTAAATTCCCAAGGAACAACTAGGTAAGTATAATATATTTGCACTACTTAACTGGTACTTTCCTTGATCTAAGAAGAGGAAAAGGAAATGAAGTATAGAAAGATAAAGCATGAGGTTAAAAACTGGAGCAAAGAAGGGGTAAACTATATAATACATAAGCTATATAATACATCTCATATACTATATAATACATAAACTATATAATACATAAACTATATAATACATCTCAATTCGTAAGAAAGAAGAAATAGAGTAGAAAAGAAAAATAATACATAAGATACACTTAAATAAAAATCATAGTTTGGAACACTGAGCACTTACGATGTGCCAGAAACCTATGTAATGCTACTTTAATTTTTAGGACTGCTATAATAAAATAACAAAATACCCGAGACTAGGTAGCTTATAAGCAAGAGAGTCGTATTTCTTACAGTTCTGGAGGCTGGAAGTTCAAGATCAGAGTACCAGCATGGTGAACAGAGCCGCCTTCTGGGCTGCAGACTTCTCCATATGTCTTCACATGATAGAAGGGACTAAGGAACTCTCTGGGGTCTCTTTTATAAGGCACCAATCTTATTCATGAGGGCTCTATCTTCATGATCTAAGTACCTCTCCAAAGTCCTACCTCCTAATATAATGTATTAGGCATTTAGAATTCAACATATGAATTTTGGGGAGACACAGACATTCAGAGCACACCAAATAATATACATTTATTTTCTAATTTAAGTTACGATCACTCTATAAGATAGATGCTAATATACTTTCCCATTTCAGAAAAGCATACTCTGAGTCTTAGAGAAATTGAATGGCCCAAGACCAAATAAATGTTGAAATCAAGATTATCAGCCAGGTCTTCTTACTTCAGAGTTATGTTCTCTACCTCTGAGCTAGAAAATATAATGCATAAATTCTGAGCAAGAGCAGTAGTTTGTAATCTCCTGACTATCATGCTACTTTGGTATTTACCCTTAATAGGACATGCACTAGCTAAGATCTTACTGGTGCAGTTAGATCATAGATAAGTATCTAACTATAGCAGTTCTTAGAAATTGATGGTAAAGGATATTACCCGACTAGAAAAGAAACAGAGCTGAAAGTTGTTTTACTTTAATATTATGCAGTATATTTGAAACTGTTGTTCTAGCTGCTAATGCAGTAAAATATTTTGATCAAATCCTTGAGTGAAAGTCCCAAGTCTCATTACCATAGATCAAGCTTGGTTGAGAGAACTGCTTAGAAGGGAGAGAAATACACCATTTCCCCAAAGTTAGAAACAGCCGAGTAATAAAGCTCCAGTGGTATTTGTTCTTAAATTTCTGTTTAAGCATTTATTTTTAACATTGGAATACCCAGGACAGGGAAGACAAGATGGAATTCACCAGGCATTTGGAAAGTTTCTTCAATGTGCCACTGAGTGGGTTGGGTGACCTGAAAAAGTATGATTTGATCCTTTGGCCCTCAAGACACCTCATTCCATGATTTTAAACTTTGAACAATCTAACCTTATAAACATACACACAGTGAATCCAACTGGTCCTTGGAAGGGATTGCTTTGTGATTAGAAGCCTTAAAAAAGAAATTATGTTGCATGGCCTGGACAGCTCCAATCATTCATTATGACATAAGCCTTGATGTATAGTACAGACTATTTTGTTGTTGTTCTTAGCCTAATAATTTCAGGCATAAAGCATTAGCCACATGAGGTCACTGTTGTTCATACATGCATTATAACTACTGTATAAATCTTGATTCTTCTGGTTGAGTGGTCTTGAGATCCATGACTTGAATAAATAATGTATGTGTGGTGAGGGGCAGGTAGAATATTCCGTAAAGCATACTTCAGTAATTCATTTAACTCAGTTATGCTTCTTTAAAATTTAAGGAATTATTTTATGGGTAAATCAGAAATTATTTTTAATAAATACAGAATGAAAAAAAATCTTAGGGTAGTTTGAGAAACAAGAAAGAAGATTCAATAACATATACAAAAGCTAATTTTGTCCTTAAAGAAATTCTGGAATTATCTGCATATGGGACTCCCCTCCCAGGTACCTAGTCATTACTGGTGGTTTTTAAAGAGCATGTTAAGTTCTGTAGTCTTACATGCAGTCAGTTATTGTGGAATACCTTCCTTCAGCAATATAAGAAATAAATTATTTATTATTTAGATAGCTTATTTTAAATCCATGGGGCCAAGACATTGATGTGGAAAAATAATAGTTGCTGACAGAAGTTGTTGCTTCCTCATATACAGACGTCCATTTTGAGTTAAGGCACTTCAGAGTTACTGAGTTTAACATAGGTCACAGAAATTTCAGGCTTTCCAAACAATTAAGCATCCTGGATAGAATGTCCCTAAATTGTGCGTGCGTGCGTGCGTGCATGCGTGCGTGCATGCGTTCTTTTCTAGTTCTCCTGCAGTGCTACTAAAACCCATCTTGTCAAGGTCACTGATGGCTTTGATGATATTAAGCCTGATGGACCCTGCTTAGTCCTCTTTCTACTGGATCTCTCAGGAAGGTTACACAGAATGGACCTCTCCCTGTTTTGGGAAATTCTCTTTTTTGTTCTGCTTTCTCTCATGCCTCCCTTTTCTAATTTCTCTCCTACTTTAAAAGCTGCTTTGTTGGTGATCCCCAACCCTTAAAAATGTGGCATTCTCTGGGTCTTCCTTGAACCCTCTTCTTTTTTTTTAAGATTTTATTTATTTATTTGACAAAGAGAGACCCAGCGAGAGGGAACGCAAGCAGGGGGAGTGGGAGGGAGAAGCAGGCTTCCTGTCAAGTAGGGAGCTCAAAGCAGGGCTCAATTCCAGGACCCTGGGATCATGACCTGAGCCTAAAGCGGATGCTTAATGACTGAATCCTCTTTTTATCTCTCTACTACCTCTCCAAGTGATCTTTATACATGTTCATTTTTAAAGTAACATCTCTATATTGATGACTACCTAACCTACATCTGAAGTTTATGTTCTTTTATATAACCTATATAACCTATTCTTTTCAGCTTCAGAATAACATATCCAAACTGTCTAGGTCTCATCTCCATGTGGGAGTCACACAGACATTGCATCTCAGCACCTAGTGCTTTCCTGGCTAGTAGTGGCAGCATAGTGGATATTTCTCGAATGAAATTGTGTGTGAGTGCACATACATCATGTGTGCACCAGTTCATGAACGAGTTATTTGTATTGTGTTCACTTATGTATCAAGACTATAAGTATAACCATACAAAATGAAATTCTAGCATATGTTAAACAAGCATCTAATACTATTGTCTATGTCCATATTTTTTGAAGATCTTTGGTAAATCACAAAATATGCTGTGTTTCACATAAAATACTGAGAGTCACAGGGACTAAGTGAATTCCTTCCCACACTCGGTCACTTTTCCATATTCCTATCCAAATTTTCTAGTATCATTTCTCAGTTCTGTTTTCTCAGCTGCCTTCTAGACCTCTACTATAAAATAAAGCCCTTTATTCCATATACCGCCTTTCAAACATTAATGAGAAAAAGGATAAATATTATGATAACCTCACTAAGATGCTTATATCCTTATCACAAACATTTCCATTGAATACTTGACATCTGATTATTTTTAGGATACTTAAAAAAAACAAATTTATCAACTTGATTCAGTGAAGATATGAACAATGGGATCTTTGTGAAGATTAGATGTATAAAGAAAAAAAGGAAAATTATTTATTAATAAGAGTATCATTCAGCACTTTAATATTAGTATCTTGTGAGATTAAAGTAATAGACATGTTAAATCTAATAAAATGGGTCTGATGTTCCTTTAGGGTGTTTTCAGTGTTAGAGAATCTACCTACCTATTCATTTCTCTTTTTATGATTAGCAGGCTAATTAATTTTGAAGAACTATATTTGGAAAGCCCTTATTAAAATAGGATTATGTCATCTTCATTGTCTTTTTTTATGGGACCAGAGATGACTAATGAGAAAAATATAGTAACTTAATATTTTGTTAAAGCTTTTGCCTGATGAGTTCATTCTGGCTGGTTAATTTCAAGACTTATTTCAGTCACTAACTTTTCTGCTTCCTGTTACTGTAAATTATGAAATGTTGAACTCCTTATCACTTGCTACACTTCCATAAGGTTCAATTCAAGCCTGTTTCTATTTATAAGTCCTAAGCATCAAATTTCTACTCGATGCAACATATGGTACAGTCATATATCAGGATACTTCACTGCTTTGTATAAATACTTGGAAAATTGATTGACACACTTCTTAGGTTTGAAAATTATAAAGGCATCATCATTGTCTACTACTTTGTGTTCTTTTTGACATCTACAATATTCCTGGATGTAGAATGAACAATAGCATATCATAAATCTTTTTTTGATTTGGAAAACAACTTATTCTTTTCCTGTTTGGTAATAAATATACTCCCTTACAAAGAAGAACATTTTTCACCTTTTAGACCAGTGCCATCAATTATAGACAGAATACAGAAGCTGGCATCACAGATAACAGCTATCCTTCATTACATTTTTTTTTGTTCGTCTCAGAAATTATTGCTAACCTGACATCTAATTAAAGACACTGGTTGGCAGCAAAATTTAAGGGTCTTCCGAGATTGTTGATTATTAACATCAGTGCATGTGTGTGTGTGTGTGCGTGTGTATTTGCAAGTGTGCTTTAATATATACCCATGTCTGTGTGTTGCAGGTAGAAAAAATAAGCAGATTCTATTCCAAAAGAGCTATTTCCTCTATGATATCTACATCACAGTTGCCTGATTCCTATTTTAGTGCATAATCAAAATTCATATGCTATGGTTGCTGTGAGATGTATCATATGCACTGTGGTAAATTCTATTATTATTCCCAATTATATGTTGCCCTCTCTGTAAGAGGTTATACTTCCGTGCTCTTCCGTGCTCCATGGACATTAACTTGGCCATGTGACTTGCTTTGGAAATAATGTTGCTGCATCCTAGGGAAAGCTCTAAGAATCATCCTGTGGTTCTGCCATTGATCATTTTTTTTTCTTTCCAGCACACAAAGAGTATCTAACATGAGTGAGCTTTATTTAAACTGAAATGTCACTGGAATAATGATAATAAAAAATACCTAGATAGACCACGGTCCTTCAGCCAGAGTCCCAGGTAGAAGAAGACATGTGAAACAAGGCTGCAACTGACCAGCAGTTGAGACCTAACCGAATAAGAAAGAACCTTTCATTGTTGGAAGCCCCTGAGAATTTCAGGTCTCTGTTAACTCATAGTAACTTAGTGAAAACTGACTCACCTATGCACATGTAACTCCAGTAGGCCACAACCCAAATAAAGTGTTATTTTACTATATGTGCTTACTTTGTATGACAATAAACCTATCAATTAATAAATTTTATGGTTTCAAATGTTTAGTATTAAAACAGAATGTCGTGAACCTGATAGGCAAACAGGAGCTTGTTTTTTTAGAGGTAGAGTGAGAGAGAGATAGAGAGAGACAAAGAGAGAGGGTGGGGAAGGGGCAAACTGAGAAAGAGAGAAAGAATCCCAAGTAGGCTCCACACCCAGCATGGAGCCCAGCAGTGATGCAATCTCATGGCCCTGAGATCACCACTTGGGTTGAAATCAACTGTCCACTTAACTAAAGGAGCCACCAGGCATCCCAAGCAAGAACTAAAATTCTTTACATCCCACCCACCTATCGATTCAAATGAGAATAGATTTTCATTTTATAAAAAAGTCTTGAATACCTAAATATTTGCATATAGACTTTCCTTTTGTTTCTTAGTCTTGCCCAGTTGTTCTCAAACACCTTTGCAAGTAAGAACTGCTATGACAGGTGTATACATAAAAAGTAGTGTGTTGTTCTTTATGAGTGGTTTAGAACCTAATGTGTAGCAATGTTATAACATCACTGTACTACAGTGTTACCACCAGTATTTTGTATTGTATCAATTTAGTCCACTTGAGTTATTCCAGTCAATTCTTACAACATGTGTGATTTAAGAAAGCACATTTTCAGTTCTCAAAAAACATTTGGTTAAACCCAGTATTATATTCTCCAATGGGACGTGGTGGCAGATTACACGTTTTATGTAATTATCTTCCTAAATTATAATTTCGTTTCTGAAATTTGGGCCAGAAGAAGTGTCTGATTTGTACATTGGTACCAGCTGTGTACATCTTGAAACTACTATAAAGGATTCTCATATGCAGAGATATGCTCACTTGTCCTGTGGAAGATGCAAAGAAGCAGATCTCACAAACCCTGCTATAGATATTCTTTAAAAAACACCTACCAAGTATGTTTCCTACTCTACCTGAATAGCACTTCGGTTTTGTTAACATTGATTCAATAAGCAGTTACTGAATACCTAAAATGATAAGACACAGACATTTGAAAATATAGGGAGCTTACATTTGAATAAGAGAAAAAAATCCTTTATGCTTCAGCAAAAAATAATTTGCAATAAGTACAAAGGGGTAGCAAATATACAACAATGAGAGAAAGCTGAGTGAAAAAAATGAATGAATTTCAAGTTGAGTTTCAAGAGAGGGCTGAACTTCAGTAGTTGAATATGAAGGGGCTCGTGTGGTGTGTGCTCAAACCTCAGTGGCCTTGGTTCTTCCTCTTTCAAAGAGGAAGAGTATGGGATTTGTGGGTATTTGTACTTTATCAGTTATTCAGAACATTTTGTGTCAAAGACCTTTAAGTATTGAGTGACCATGTAATTTGTCAAACTGAAATACTTTTGAGATTTAAAGGGGGACATTACTAATCCTAAGATAACAGGCATAAATTAGGTTTGTTTTGGACACACTGAGACTTATGGACAGCTTCCTGAAATAATCTGATGAAAGTTGTGGACACTAGATTAGGAAATCTTGATTATTATCTACCCCCAATTTTTGGGAGTCCTTTTCAAATTTCAAATTATAAATTGTTCTATTCTTCGTGGCTTTGAAATCAAGCACACTGAAACGTTGAGTTTCAGGGGTTTTCTTATTACTTACATAAGGCAAGTCATATCGTTAATTAATGTCACAAACAAAACCCAGCCTCCTACTCTAAGACCCATGGAATTTCAAGGTGTCTCCTATACCCTTAAACTTAGTCCAGTGAACATGGACTTTGGAGTCAGAAAAATGGAAATTCAAGGCCTAGTCTACTCCTTATTATCTGTATGCCTTTGGAGAAATTATTACTCTCCTTAAGCCTCAGTTTCTCCTTGTATAAAAGGGTGCTGTTGTGAGGATAAACTTAGGTGAGAGATGTGTAGTGCTTAGCATAATGCTGGTCAAAAAATGTATTTCAAGGTGCAATATTTTATATTATTTATCTCATTACTTTCCAGTAATTCTCTAAGTCATGGCAACAAAGAACAACAGGTAAAATACCCCTGGCTTTCCTCAAGATTCAAACACATATAACCAGCTGCCTACTTGGTATGTCACCCAGGTAGCCTACACAATGCTACAAACGTATGGAAACAACCATCTGTGTAAGATAAAGCAAAAATTGACTCTCCAAAGTCTTGTCCATCTTCAGACATGGTATCCCTGTTCACTCAGGTGGTCAGGATGGAAACAGGGAAATTCCTAAAGTCACAACCCTTCCCACAACCCAGAGACCATCTGCGCATGAGAAATGTTGACTCTACTCCTTAGAGTAGAGTTTTCAAACCTGACCATTCCTATTGCCCCACAAGGACAACCCTGATCTCTCTCCAATCTTTTCAGCTCAAACAGTGGAAGTAAAAATTTTAAATTCCAATCACATTCCCAACTGTAAACACTAAAATGCATTTGTTTGTCTGTTTGTTTGTTTGTTGGGGGGGCGCAGAGGGAGAGAGAATCTCAATCAGGCTCCAAACCCAGCATGGAGTCTGATGCGGGGCTCAATCTCACAACCCTGAGATCATGACCTGAGCCGAAACCAAGAGTCAGACCCTTAACTGACTGCACAACCCAGGTGTCCCAACATTCATATTTTATGGAGTAATTTTTTAAATTTAATCCCAGCCTACAAGGTCTTCTTTCATGATCTAGGACCTATCAACCCATCTAGGTTCATTGTCTCCTGCCTCTCTGTTCTTTCTCTTACATTGCAGTCACTCTGGTTGTCTTTCTGTCCTTTGCATTTGGTAAGTGTGTTTCCTCTTAGGATCTTTGAAGTTTCTGTATCTTCTGTCTGGGATCATTTTTCCCTGGATACTCTCATGACTCCCACCTTCATATTTTAAGTCTCAGGTCAACTTTAATTTTCTTGAAGAAGTCTACCCTAACCATCCTACCTAAAGAAGGATTACTCTATCCATTGTAAAACATTTTTACTATGTATTTTCTTATCAGCCACTAGCCTGTTAATATATGTTGTGTACATTTATTTGTTTTCTTTTCCCCTGGTAGAAAGTAGATGCCAAAAAGTTCTTTCTACTACTATTTTCCCAGCAGCCAGAATATTCCTGGCACCTTGTGGATGCTCAAAACAGTTACTGAGTACAGGACACTCTGCTCTCTGTTCTGTTTCCTAAGCTTTGTGGTTGTCTTCATAGACATGCATTCACCAAGCCTTCAATAACAGTGTGGAGAAGAAAATACAAGTCCTCATCTACAGCTTTATAGACCAAAGCATAATCATGAAGAAATCAACAACTGGATTACTGGTGCTTGATGTTGATGTGGTTCTAATAAACATTGTCAACTGAGAAACAATACCATAAGTGAGGCAACTTAACAGCAACATAACACATTACTTTTATTTCTGATAAAGTGGGTAGTGGCAAAAAAATCTGTAGAGAGGTGAGATCCCTAGGACTAAATTAGATACTCCTACTTAAGCCTCAAGTGTGGATGAATAATCTTTGAGGCAATCTTTGTAAAAGGTCTAGCTTGGTGCATGTAGGCATGCTGGCTCCTTAGAGGGAGGAAGGACTCGGTTGCATATGCCCAGTTTCTGCTTTTGAATTTACTGTGCAGATTAAGGTCAGCTTTCTCCCCTGCAGAGAAGTGAATAAGAGGCCAGAGACAAGCAGCACTGGTATAATCATAGAACCCTCACAAATGGACAGAAACATAAGTTGTGATGACAAAGTGCTCCTCAGTCTGTGATGCACACTGTAATTTCTGAAATGTATACATTTTTATTAAATGCTTATATATTGCCTTTCCTCAATTTTAACTCTTTAAAAATTTTTTCACTAATCCTGAGAATAAAGGAAGTAGACCATTGTGTTTCCTATTCTAGATGAAGATGAAAATGAAATGGCCCTAATCTAAGGGGAAATTAGTGATTTTTAGGAATAACTTCTAAAGATATGATCCTTGGGAATTATCATAAAACTAACATTTGAAAAGTAATTTAAGTCAACATTTATTCTATAGGCACTTATATGGAAGCTGAAATGGAGAAATTACCCTTTTTTATTGAAAAATGATTGCTTATTATGACTAAATTTGGAAGCTCTACATTATTTACCCAGTGTGATAGCAGACATTAAAACGTTCATTACTAAAAGAAGGTCTTAGCTTCAATTTTCTCTCCTCTAAACAATATATTGAACATGTAGAAGTATCTTGAGCTCAGTGTGAGCTTATGTTAATAATACTATTTTTTCAAATTTAAAACTGTCTTTGGAATTTTATGTTACTTTAGTTTTCAAAGATTTTTAGCATCTATAAATAAATGGAGAGTATCACTTATGCAGAGCATCAGATTGGATGGTTAATGAAGAAACCCATACAATATAAATTTTAGAAAGGAATAAATGGGGAGTTTACTGAGAAGGGGCTTTGACACATTACCTCAATTTTATCCCTACAAATACCACCATGTTGGCCCCATTTTCTGTGTTCTACAGCTCCTCCTTAATATCTCATGACTTTATTTCTCTGTCAGATGACTTTTACTAAATAAATCTCACTACATCCCTTTCTCTTTCTAGCTTCATGTCAAGTGTGAGTATCATCATTTATTTCTGCATTCCCTGTGAGGTAGATCAGAGACACTCCCCAGAATTCTTTACCAAGCAGATTTAGAACAATCCTCTCTGAGCTTACCTCTCCCTCTCATCAAATTATTAGCGGATGGTGAGTTATCTCACTTTGGGCATAGATTCCTTTTGTTTGCTTACTTTAATCCACTATCTCATGTGGGGAGAGCATGAAACAATCACGACTACCTGCCAGCCCTGGTCAGCTAAATACTAACCAGGAGACCCTGGAATTTCTGCCTGCTTGTGATCTCTTCTGTCAGATAAATAAATAAAATCTTAAAAAAAAAAAAAAAAAGAATTGGCTATTGTGTAAGGTGAAGAAGGTGTTAGCTAACCCTAAAGGGGTTAAAAAGCATTTCACAATCTATAAGTGTATCAAATAACACTTAAACTTATACAATGTTACATGTCAATTACACATCAATAAAGCTGGAAGCAGAAAGAAAGAAGGAAGGATGGAGAGAAGGAAGGATGGAGAGAAGGAAGGATGGAGAGAAGGAAGGA
>ML106330.1:32786-50127 GCA_003697995.1 Taxidea taxus jeffersonii | reverse complement strand
GGAGAGAAGGAAGGATGGAGAGAAGGAAGGATGGAGAGAAGGAAGGAGAGAAACCAAGGAGGGAGGGAGGAAAGGAAATATAAGATTGAGTATAAAACAAATGATTTGATGCTTGGTTACAAGGAGCTCAGTATTTAGAGGAACCCAGTGGCAGCATTTTTTTCTAAAATAAATACTATTTTTGTCTGGATTTTCCTTTTTTGTTGTTGTTTTGCTTTTTTTTTTTTTTTTTTAGAAACTCAGAGCATGCAGAAAACTGGAAGACACTATATCTTCTGTGATGCTGGGTCCTTAAGTTTTTGACGACGGCAGGTATTATATAAAACTCCAAAGTTGGCTGTTACACAGTGAAAGATAAAGTGATCTGTGGCAATAGGACAAGGGGTTTGCTCTGCTTTCCATAAGACTAAGAAAAATAAGACTTCAATGTTATTACTTGTAAAATATCTCTATATTAATACAAGTTATGCCAAAATATGTGTTCTTAGTGTATGAATTTTGTGGGAAAAGGATATATGAGATATTTGAATTAGTGAATATTTTTGTGTAGGTAGCCTTAAAAATACTTTGTGACCTGTTGAGAACTATATATTTGTTAATCACAACAGTTACCTAATTTTACTGATCATGAATACCACTCTACTTCATTAAGCTTTTATAAGTGACAATATAGCATGATTTTTAATTTTTTTTTTCTGTTGTATTGGAACATCCAATGTATTTTACAGCTTATAATACTTCCCCCTCTAGCAAAGAAAAAAGAAAACTCTCTCCAAAATTCATTCTTATTTGGTTAAAAAAAGTTTTTGCTTTAAGACCCCTTTGTAGAAATCACGTTTTAGTTAAAAAGACTTTAAGCATAAGACAATATGACAATTTTGTCACCATGCAAAATGTGAAAACTGTAATTAACATAAGGCATTTCACAAAAGTATGTGACAGTATAAATGTCACTTGGGCAATCAAATCTTGAAATCCTGTAGGAGACAGGGAAAAAAAAGCACTTGGCATTCCATCTTCATAGGAATCTTGAAATATATGTCATAATTTGGTATTACTATAATGCTGCTAGAATGAACACAAACAACTCTAAGAAGTATAAACTTCCAATAATTTTTATTGTGTCTTAAATTAGGTATACAAATATTTTCCTGGCTTTGCTTTTCCCCCCACATCATAAACACATTTGCTAGTGCATTATTTTAAAATGGTATTCTTTAGTCCAGCACTGATCCCTAATTATATATTGTCAATCAAATAAATACACTTAATTCCTATCTTTTGATTCAAGTAGTCACATTTTAATGGGAACATGTAAAAAACAAATAAGTTATATATGTATAACTAACATATTCATATATCTTAATACATTTACATTAAAAGCATAATGAAGTTATTGAAAGAAAAAATGTGTACCATGTTTTATACAGAAAGGAAGCTTATGATATATTTGGATTTGAGTATGACAATATATATGTGACTCTAACAACTGATAGGAAAAGTATATTTTTTATTTTTCTGTTTGCCAAAGGATTGTAGAACATCAAGTCCTTCATATATACTTACCATGGCAAAGGGCTGAAAAAAAAAACAGCGAGGTAAATATGTTTATTGAAGATGTTTACTCAAAAATTGATTTCTAGATGTCTTGGTCATACCATACAACATGGAGCAATGACATCTGGCTCTAGTTTTGGTGGCTTCCTGCATCTATAATCCCTTCTTTCCAATCCATTTTATGTAAAATTTCAAGGTGACTTCCTGGGGTGCAGCTCTCATCCTTTCTCTGCTCGAGATATTTCATGGGCTCCTCATTGTCACTCGGAGGCCGAACTCTTCACACTGACATTCAGACCTGCCTTTCCAACAACATTGCCCAGGCTCCCTATGTTGCAGCTAAAATAACCTATTTGCTGAGCCAGGATCTGTGATGTTTCTTCCTCCAAGCCTTGAGCCAGCTTAAATACTCCGTGCCTGACTCACCCAAGTGACAGTGATTTCAACCTTGTCAGACAGAACTGCCATGGCTCTCAACCCTCATTTCTACTGATTTATGACTCTGAATAATTTTTCTTTTCGCTATGGTGATTTTTAGTCTCCCACCTTCCCCTGAAGGCAATATATGTGTTTCACTCAAATTGCAGCTGTTAACAGTTATAACATTTTTGTTCCCTCTGCTGGCTGCTCTTCCCCTGTACCCCACTCTCTCATTATTACCTACTATTAGAAGAAAGGAGGAGAGTCCTGACCAGGCAGGGGGAAGAGAAGGGAAACTCACCACTTTAAACCACCAGAGGACTGGTAGAAAGCAGGATAAGTGGCAGAATTAGGGGAAGCAGACAAAGGGAAAGTGTTTTGTGGTCCTTTCACTACCTATTCTGGTTGAGGTGAAATTCCTGAATGGTGGGTGTAGACTGTTGTCACATTCTCCACTCTGACAATCCCAATAGGAGGCTGTAGCATCAGAGTAAAATTGGCAAAGCAACGTGGTTGGACAGAATGACTCTCTGGATACAGTTCTTCAGTGTCTCTGGACTCCTAAGTCACATGGATCATATCCTGAGATTCCCCGTGGTCCCACAGAGGATTCTTGAGTCAGGCTGGCAGGGCTGTCTGGAGGTGTATAATGATGACATTGTGACACACAGCAGGTCAGTTGTTGGGCTGAACAGTATTATGACTAATGAGAATTTTATTGTGATTTGAAGTTGTGCTTATGTGGTTTCCCAAAGAGGCATATGTGAAAACAAAAATACTTCAGGAAGTGGGCAGGTATTGGCCATGCCCTCGCTCTAAGATCATCATCAGAAGGTCTCAATGGAACACCCATGTTTATCACAAAATACCTAGGCGAAGCCCACTGGAAGCATTTCAGAATCACTGTCTTTACTGCACAGTACCAGGACAGGCCATGGAACCTGAACAGAACTACAAGGAAGTCATGGTTCTACATATCCTCCAGCTCACAACAAAAGAAAGCAAACACAAAATGCCTGCATCTTTCATCTACTTCCAAATTTAAAAAGGACAATTTAAATTCAGTATCCCAGTAAAGAATTCATCCTTTCTCTCTCAAAAAGGGAAAACAAACATTTGATTAGAATATCATATTTATATTACTGAATGTTTTAACTATAAAAAAGACACAACTGTGTTTAGGGGTTTGTTTTTCTTCTCTCCAGAAGCCCAAAACATACCACTGTGTAAGCATTTTGAATTAATCCTATTATAAGTAAGTACACTACATCTACTTTCCTAACATTTCTCTTTGTCACTTTCTAATATTCTATTAAATTGGTATTTATTAGGGTTGTAGAAAGATAAACTGGGGAAAGCACAGCAAATAAAGAAATTTTACAGTAACTACATTATCTGGAAAGATACTTTCAAGCTGTGTAATAAATCTTAATTACATAGAAAAAAATGTAGAGTACATATTACTATTGCTTCGCTGAAAACTAATAATTTGTTTAGCCTCATTTTATTGAATGGTTTAAATACTTTATTCCTCATTTCATAATTGTAGGAAATGAATCCCAACTTTTAACTTGCCCTTGAGAATGTGAAGTCATTTGAGTGGATAGAATATGTTCCCATTACTTGTCCACATTATACAAAACCCAAAGTCGAATTATTATTAATCTTTTTCATTCTGGTTAATTCAGAGCAACACTTTCTTTTATATTCAATTAGCTTGTTTCCCTGATATATTCGTATAAAGGTAACTTTTTTATTGTGATACAGTAGGAATATGTCTAAATTTTAATTTTTACTTCTTTTCATGTTCAGGAAACAATAAATTCCCTTTAATTGTGATTCCCTTTAATTATATAATGGTTAAAACAGAGATTTGAAAACACAGTCCTCAACTTCTTTAATGTTCCTCTGGTAATAGTGGGGCTCTACATCTTCCCTTCCTGTAGGAAGGACGGCCTTGTAACTTCCTTATAGCTAGTAAAATATGGGGGAAGACCAATAAAATAAGATAACAACAGAGAGGAAGGCAAACTGTCAGAGACTCATAAATATAGGAAACAAACTGAGGGGTGCTGGAAGGGAGATGGGTGGGGAGATGAGGTAGCTGGGTGATGGGCATTAGGAGGACAGTTGATGTGATGAGAATGGGTGTTGTATACAATTGATGAATCATTAAATTCTACCCTTGACGCTAATAATATACTATATGTTAAGTAACTGGATTAAAAAAACTAAAAGAATATGAGGGAGGTGGAGCTGGGTGACTTTTGAGGATGGGTTAATAAAAGGCAGTCCCGCTTCTGCCTTCTTGGCTGCAGTATTGTGCTGTGAGCCCTCGGCTGCCCTGTAAGAAGTCTGGCTATTCGGAAGCAGCCATGTTGTGAGGAAGCCACCCTGCATGGACAGGCCACACACCTGCCTTAAGGTCTGGTCCTCAAGCCCTTCCAACCCATGTGCTAGACTTGTGAGTAAATGAACTTGAGGTGAGCCCTGCCCTGAACCACAAAGCCAACCTCAGCCGTGAAGGCACCTTTGGCCTTGGAAGTCTTTCCAGCTGGAAGCTCCAGACAGTGCAGAACAAACGTTCCCCTCTGTGCCCTCTCTGAATTCCCCACCCACAGAATCCACAAACAATAAAATTATTATTTAAGGCCATTATATTTGGAGTGGGTTGTTACAACAGCAATTAGAGCAGTAGGCTTGTCCTTAGACTTATTTTCCAATTCTTCATGTTAAAAAAAGAATCAGCACAATTTAGGGGAAAATCAAAAAATAAAAATAGGGCTTTTCTAATCCCTACAAACATTTTTATTTCTAAAATTGCATGGATTTCCATGAGATAATTTACTAAAATAATATATAATTGAGAGTCTACATTTGTAAAATAATTATATAAATAAGTCTTAAAATATCTCATAACAAACATGATTGAAATGTTAAAAATAATAAGTTAATGCATGCAACTGATCACCAGGAAATAGGTACTGAGATTCCAGCTTATTCATGGCACTTTACATAATATTATAAGTAGAATTTACATAAACTACAAATTAAAGTAATTTAATTTAGAAGTATATAACCGAAATAGTATTTAATAAAAAAAAAATGACTGTTAGGCACTGATCATAACTATAGCTCTGGTCCTTATGATGGTATAGTCTGTTATGTTGGCTTACCAACATCCCTTCAATGTTTTCTCTAAAGGCCAGCATTTCGATTAAATAGATAATTGGACTTTCATGGCTAAAGTTCCATAGTATAGAACCTGTCATTGAATAATATTATTAAAAGTACAGTTGAACTTGTAAGAGAAATTGTAACAGAAAGGCAAGAGACAATGTGATATATTTATGGGTCACAGTTCACCTCAACACATTTACTAGGTATTTAAGAAATGATCGTCATATTAAAAAATGTAAATTACATTGGAAGATGGAAAAGTTTTTTTTTTTTTTTAAAGAATTATAGTATCTATTACTGATTATGGCAAAAGGAAAATGGCGAGTACATTTCCTATAGGTGTATGTTGATAGAACTCCTGAAGGGAAATTTGGTATCATTTATCAAAAGCATCATATTTTGGCTCATTCTTTGACCTAAATATAACTTCTAGAAATTTATCATAAGGAAGTGGTCATAATACAGGTGAGAACATACCTACAAATTTAAATACTATGAAATAATATTGAAGCTTTGGAATTAAACTGTATTGGATTTTTATTGCTGTTATGACAAATTCTTCCAAATTTGGTGACTCAGAATAGCCTGTATTAATTATCTCGCAGTTCTGTAGGTCAGACATCTGACAAGAGTCTTAGTTGGCTAAAATCAAGCTGCAGACATGAATGCATTTCTCTGGAGGCTGTAGGAGACACTCCATTTCCTTACTCTTATAGCTTCTAGGGGCCACCTACATTCCTTGGCTCTTGCTCCCCTCATTCATTTACAAATTCAGCAATGGTGTGTTGAACTCACCTTGCATCTTCTTGACCTTCTAATTTCTTCCATTACCCTCTGTCTCCCTCCACTTCACCAGCTGGCGGCAGAAGTTCTTTTAAGGGCTCAAACAATTAGACTGGGCCCACCTGGATAATCCAGGCTACCCTCCCCATCTCAAAGTTCTTAATTTGTGCTCAAAGTCTCTTTTGCCATGTGAAGTAACATATTCATAGGTTCTTAGAATTATGGTGTGGACACATTTGAAGGGCTATTATTTTGCCCACCACAAAATATGTATATCTAAGCAAAGGATAAGAATTAAATAATTGGGATGGGGCACCTGGGTGGCTCAGTTGTTAAGCGTCTGCCTTCAGCTCAGGTCATGATCCCAGGGTCCTGGGATTGAGCCCCGCATCAGGCTCTCTGCTCAGCAGGAGGCTTGCTCCTCCCTCTCCCACTTCCCCTGCTTGTGTACTGTCTCTCGCTGTCTCTCTCTCTGTCAAATAAATAAATAAATATCTATAAATAAATAAATAAATGATTGGGATACTTTCTTACATTAGAATGCTGTAGAGTGATTAAAGCTATATTGTGGAAGGCATGTATTGCATGGAGCACTGGGTGTGGTGCATAGACAATAAATTTTGGAACACTGAAAAGAAATAAAATAAAATAAAATAAAATGGATAAATATTAAAAAAGCTATATTGTATGCAGAATAATGATAATTAAGTATCTTAAAATGTTAATTATGCACCAGGCACCAGGGCCTGTTTTGAAAACTTTTCCTATATTGACATTTACATAACCCTCTCAAAAGCCCTATGATATATATGCATTATCACTTCCTCTACTCCTTACCCTTTAGAGATAAGGAAACTAAGGCACAGACGCTAAGCGATTTGCCTAAGGTTACATGGTCGGTAAATGGCAGCAGAGATTGGAATATGAAGTCAAATTGGCTGCAGAACTCATGAGCTTAATAGTCAATGAGTTGGACATATGTTATTAAGTGAAAGGAAAGAAAAAGCAGATTGAAATATATTATGGGGATATAATCCCGTTTTTATTAAAAGATGGTTTGTGCAAAAATGACAGATTATCTCTGGAAGACAGATTATCTCTGGATAGAAGGATTATGTGTGATTATTTTTTCTTTATTTTCTTTTTATTTTTTAAAGAAGTTTTGTTTATGACAGAGAGGTGGGGGGGGCAGAGGGAGAGGGAGAATCTCAAGCAGACCACAGTGAGCATGGAGCCCAACTCAGGGCTCAATTTCACTACCTTAAGATGGTGACCTGAGCTGACACCAAGAGTCAGGCATTTAACTGACTGAGCCACCCAGGGACCCCAGATTATTTTCTTTTTAAAATTTATTTTTAAGGGCGCCTGGGTGGCTCAGTGGGTTAAGCCTCCGCCTTTGGCTCAGGTCATGATCTCAGGGTCCTGGTATCGAGTCCCGCATCGGGCTCTCTGCTTGGCAGGGAGCCTGATTCCTCCTCTCTCTCTCTGCCTGCCTCTCTGCCTACTTGTGATCTCTCTCTGTCAAATAAATAACTAAATAAAATCTTTAAAAAATTTTTATTTTGAAAATACTATTATTTTCCAAACAAACAAAAAAAATCCAAGTTTTCATAAAATATTCAATGAATCCTTTTTGTTGATTTGTGACTGTAAAGTTAATTGCTGCTTTTATGTTTTTGAAGTATAATGAACAGAGTAAAACTCAGAGTGAAATTGCTTAGTGATGTTACAAAGCCAGACTTAAGCTCCTGCTTTTGTTCAAGTGATTGGTTGTTGAGCAGACAGCAACATTGTGGCTGAGTAGCCACTGGATTCCATGCATTGTTCTGAGAGATAAATGAGATAATAGGTGGGAAATAACTTTAAAAGTTACTTTAAAGCAGGATGCCAAGGTCAGTTAGATGGAGATGTGTAACATGTGACACATTCTTCCCACAGAAACAAGATACTTAGCAATAGTTATATCACCAGACCAGTCAAGGAAAGCTGAATAGTGTATGGCTATTTCTAAATGAAAGTGCAATTGACATTCCAATTTGAGACATCGCCCTCCTACAGGCACTTCAATGGGACAGTTGGGATTCTCTTTATAGTCTTTTCCCCTAAGGCTCCAAGGATAATAGGAAATGGAACAGAAAGGACATAGCCGCCTTAAGGAATGAAACTGTATCCCTATCTAGGGCACCTTTTCCTAAATCAGGCTTTGCATATACCAAATCTAAAGGATGCAAAGTAAACTTAATTTAGAGATAACAAAATCTGACCTCAATAAAGCTGGGAAAAGGGATAAAATATGTGTGATCATTTTCCTAAAAAATTTTAAGTCATCATTTCTGTATGGAATTCCCAAAGAATGACAAGGAGTATAGTAAAATATCAATAAAGTACAGCACAGTGGTTTGGGAAGTGAATTTCAATGTCCCACAGACGTGCCTTCACACACTAATTCTGCCACCAGGAACATGTGCACCTGTGATCAAGATACTTCATTTCTCTAGATCTTACCTTCGGTACCTTTCAAATGAGATTCTCACTAACTCATTGGTTTCTTGTGAGTAATGAATGAGAGGATGCAGGTGTAGTATGGAGCAACGTAGCACACAACAAATGTTCAACACCAAACATGTACCTGGTTCACACCTCTGAGAATAATGTGCCTATGATGCCACAACAGGAATAAAGGCCTTTGCAGATTGCCTTACATTGGGCTTCTCAAGAGGCAGCCCTGACACAAGGATTTGAGTGATTTATTTTGGAGGTAAACCCAGGGGACACTGGTAGAGGAGAAGGGAAGGGAAACAAGGTAGAAAGGGAAGGAAGCTAATTCAGAGTGCATGAGTGAAACAATATGGTTAACCATGGGTATTATGGGCTCAGTCCTGGTTGGAAGGTTAATAATGCTGACTAGAGTATGTCTCAGGATTTCCTTTCTTTGGGTTGAGAAGTTGGGATACTGATCCACCAAGTCCCATATCCATTACTGGGCCAGAATTGTTCACACAGCTGTAACTTCACTCTGGAGTCCAGCACCTCCTGTGGCTAGAAAGAGCCTGTAGACAGAGTCCCAAGTGCTTGAAGAAAGAAGGTGGGCATGCACTGTAAGGCAAGTACTCAGGGACTATGCGCAGGGCACTGAGAGTCAGCTACCGATACCATTATGCTTTCCTTTAACCTAGAGAGTCTAAAGACGTTCATGGTTGCAAGGAAACTGTTGCAGGATTGTTGCTGGATCCACATGCATTGTGGCTCCTATGAATTTAAAAAAGGTAATACCATGCTTTTTGCAATATGATAAGAGCTTCTTCAATATTCAATATCAACTTAACAGCTTTTTTTTTGTTTGGTAGTACAAAATACCTGCATCCCAGGCAGCTACTGAGCAGCTAAGATGTGTATAAAGGCAGAATAATAACAACAAAAAGAAACATCTGTACTAGACACCTCTGGCTTCTTTTTACCAAGAGTTGTGGAGCAGGTATTACCCACCATGTCTGGCAGTGGGTAAGAGAATAGACTGGGTTCTCTTAATTCTATTAAGCATTGAAAGACACTTTTCAGAGAAAAGCCCATTTACAAATAGGACAATTAAAATCAGACATTTACATTACAGTAATAAAGTATCTTCATTCCAAAAATTTAACAAATCAGATCCCTTTTAGGCTTTCTACCATTGACAAGTCATTTCTGAAAAGTCAGTACCATGGATCTGGAGACTAGGGTTCCTATGCCCTATTCAATTTTTTTTTTATATTTAGTCATTCTGATATATCATAGTATTTATTCAAAGGAAGCAATCATTTGGGATCCTCATTCGTGGTTCCCAGCATAACATTAACCTATACAAATGCCATTTTATCAGAAGGGCCAAATCCCAATTGCTATGGAAAGCTCCTTGCCTGATGTGGTTTCATCTGTCTTTATCCTATGGGGTGTGGGGCATGCTTGCTTTGTGGTTTCCTTTTCTTTTCTCATCAGTCTCAGCTCTTCATTCCAATGGCTGAGTTCCCCAGCGGATGTCCACACCACCCTTTCACCTCCTGGGAAAGTCAGTAATACTTTCCTAGCTTCCAGGAGTTATAATGGAAACTTGACCCTTGGATCCTGAATACCCAGACCTCTGAGGCGGCCACCTGGATCAACTTGCTTCGCTCTTCAGATTTCCGCCCGCAGGTGGCAGCAGCGGGCTCCGAAGCGGGTCTTTGCAGGAGCCTGTGCCCAGCTTCCGGCCGGCGCTCGGGAGCGGGGGTCCGGAGCAAACACCTTCAGGAATCCACACCCAGCTGGGACGGTCCTTAAAGCTGTAGTAATTGAGTGCTAAAATTGTCTCGGATTCTTTAACTTCTCGAGTGAAAACAGTTTGAAGCAGCAACGGCAATTCACTGCGTCCCTACTCTCTCCCCAATTCCCCAACTCTGGCAGGAACCCCGTCCCTCTTCCCAAGCAGGGTCGGTTCCGTAACTCTCCACGCTCCGGCCCTTGCAGATCCTCCGGAGCCGGGCGCTGGGCGGCTGGCAGTGCGTCTGCGGCCGCGACGCCCTTCTCCTCCCGTCCGCCAGGCGGGCTTTCCGACCGGCCAGGATGCCGCGGCTGCACCCCTATTTCATCACCCCACCCCCTTCTCTATCCCTCCTCTCCGTCCCTTCACCTCAGACACACAGAGGCGCACACTCGCGGCCCGCTCGCGCCTGGTGCTTCAGGCTCGGCTGCGGGAACAGGACCCACGCAAGCCCAGGAAGCCACGGATCTGCGGCCCGGACTCTTCTCCCCGAGGTCCCCAGCGTCAACACCGCCGCAGTCACCGCTTCTGCGCCGCTTCTTCCCGCCTAGACGTCGCTGCCAACAGCCCCTCAGCTGCAGCCCCTGCGGAGCTGCAAAGAAGTTTACGTCTCGGGAAGGGGCGGCGGGGAGCTGTTGAAGGATTTGTTGTAGGAGGATTAGCACATTTGGGCAAGGGGAGGGGCCCCGCCGCCGCAGGACGCGGCGCGGACCTGGCATCACTGCGTGCGGCTGCCACCGCCGCCGCCGCCGCCGCCCGGGACCGCCGAGCCCGGACGCCCCCGCCCGGCCCGCGCCCCGCCCCCGCCCGCCTGGCCCCGCAGCGCAGGGCGCAGAGGAGCCGCGGGCGGCGCAGGGAGGCGGGCAGCGCCCCGCGCGCGCTTTTTCCGCCCCCGAAGCCGGCGCGCGGAGAGCGCCGGGCGAGCGCGCGTCGGGCGGCGGCCGCGCTGGGGGGCGTGGGGCGAGCCGGCGCAAGGAGCGGCGGGGGCGAAACTTCGCGGCCAGATGCCTGAAGGCGCGGCGGCGCTGCGAGGCTGCCGCTGCTGCCCCTGCGGGCTCCGGGCGCGTCTCCGCGGGCGGCGCTGCCCGCGGCGCGGCGTGTGCACCGAGCGAGTGAAGGTATGTTTGGCGGGCGCGGCTGGAGCTGCCGCCGCCGCCGCCGCCGCGCCAGCAGGTCCTAATGCCTGTCACTTCCCAGGACGCTGGCAGCAGCAGCCCGGAGCCCCCGAGCCCTCGGCAGGTTTGCCTGTCCTTCCCCGCGATCTGATTGGATAAAGTGGGGGCTCGACGGTGGCCGACGTGGGACAGTCTGGCTGTGGCAGGGGTCTCGGAAACCATGGGTTATTGCAGTGGCAGGTGCACGCTTATCTTTATCTGTGGCATGCAACTGGTAAGTGACACTTGGGTCCTCTTATTCTGTAATGTGCGTTTGAGATACTGGGCTGGGGAGTGCAGTAAAGGGTCTGCCATTGATTAGAATGGAAGGAAAAATAAAAGAGAAAAGGTGACAGATATATTGCCTATATTTAAAATGATTTCAGGAGAGGCACTGTGGGGTACGGGAGAGGTGAGCCTTTCCGCCCCCACCTATTTCTGTTCCTCTGAAGACAGTTTGGCAGGTGCGGGTTAAACTTGTGTTTAATTTCTTTAAGCAAAGCAAGATGTATCTCATTCCTTTATGCTTTGCATTCCTATTCTGTGACAACGTGGTTGTCACATATAATTTACTATACAGGTGTGTTACGAGAGAGATGGAATTTTTGACTTTTCTTCCATACACTATTTTTTGCAGTATCTTTGTTTCTTCATTGATGTGTGTTATTTTTCAAGGAATATATTCTTATACGTATAATGCTGTAAAGACCACTATGTAGGGCGGATGGTATCCTTACAGCAGTCTGATCTAGAAGCCACTTGAGTTTTAAAAGTATGTAGATTGAAGAGAAATACTTAGATAAACTCAGTAACACCACTGCCATAAACTGAATCAGTAGCCTTGAGATCACAATTATTTTAAACAATTCTAAAGAAAAATATTCTGTCTTACATTATGTATGTAATTGCTCCTGAAATAGATATGTTGTCTGATCCTATAGGATGGAGAATTATATATACATTTTGAGAAATGTTGTACATTTGCAAAGAGGCAAGAAGCCAGTAATGGAAAACGTCATGTCTCTGAATTTAAATTCTCTAAGGGCAATAGGAGGGGCTGAGGATAGTTTAGAGGTGCAAAATATACCACTGTTAGTGGTTAATTTGAAGTAGGAGTACTTGCTCACTCCTGCTATCAAATAGCTTTCCTTGGAAAGTATAAATTAGTCTGAAAAGTCACCCACATTTCCAGCAATGTTTCATAAAGGCTGAAAGGACAGCTAGACTGAAGGAGATTTGAGAGCCCAACAGTAAAGTGTTCAAAAGAGCAAGGATTTGCTGTTGAAACTGATAGAAGAATACCTTAAGTGGTCTTCATTGTTTATCAGTAGTCTTGAAGCACCAGCGTTTGTTATTATTGTTGTTGTTGTTTTGTTTACTATATAGCTGGAGCAGTGCTTTTTGTTGCATATTGTTTTGGGGTGTTTTTCTTCACCAGGAAAGTTATCTCATGATGCTAATTTTGATCTGTGAATTACTTAGGCACTTGACTGTAAGAAAAAGAAGGTGAAACTATAAATGTAATTTTAAGAATATAATTTTTTTCAGTGATGTGTAAACCAGTTTATTTCTTTTTGCTACATACTCATCTAAGTTTTGCAATAAAGGATTTTTACTATTAATGATAAAGCTAATCAGAATAATGGGAGAGTTTACTCGGTTAAACCACTGTTTAGGCCAAGTATGCCAAATTGTACAAACATTTTCAAAACATTCCTATGTTCATATATGATTCAGAAAAGAATATGTTTGCTGATTCACTGTGTAAAATCATAAAACTGTGAGAATGAGTGGGTGGGTAAGAGCATTCTTATGCTATTTTCAATTAAAAAAATTTACAATGTGATTCAACTTTTAATCATTTAGCAAAGTAGGGCTTTATTATGGCAGTAGATCTATGTGGCATTTTGTGTGATGAACACAAACTTCTCAAGAACTTAACAATTTTGGAAGAATCTAAATATACAAATGAGAAAACTAAATATACAAAGTGGGGTGATAAGGCTAAAGATTTCTGTGTGTGTGTTTGTGTCTTTGTTCATGTGTGCTTATATCCGACGTGTATTGGCGAAGTGCTACGTTGTTTATGGAACAGAAATTCTGAATCAAAGCTAAGTTCTCTAACAAAATAAACGTACTTGTAATCTAGGAGTGTTCAGTCTAAGCGAGGATACATTTGAATCTTAAGGAAGTTCTATAACAATCATGTGATTTTTCTCATTCAGACTTTATGTGCCACCAGGCTAATATAATTAGCAGCCATGTTAATGCAGATGCAGAACAAAAAACAAAGGACAAAGGACATTCATTGCTTTGATAAGGTGAAATGATCACATTTAAAGGACCTCAGAGATTCCTGGTAATTGTTGCTTCTTAGAAATATAGTATTTGATTTTAAATAAAATGATTTCTTTGCAAATTAATAATTGTAAAGCACTGCACATGCACACATACACAAAATAGGTAGGTGTATATGTTTTCCTTTGCTCTAGATAGATCTTCAGAAACTTTCTGTATCTTTGAGCTATTATGAGTAGAAATGGTTTTATAAGTAGCCATGTTTCTAGAGTAAGTTATGACTCATATACCACTGATTGACACAGACGTTCACCCAGTTTTGTCTACTTCTGAAGTGTTTAGTGTGCGTTTTTGTAACATTTGGGCATGTTTTTTGGTATTTGTGTAGGTAAATCTTAGATTTATTAAAATTAATGGAAGCCAAAGATAGTCTAGGATAGAAACTTTATTAAATTTCTTTATAAGTAACTTTAAGTTTCTGAAAACATTTCTTTCCAATTACATAAGTAGAATATCTCTAATTTAATTAGACTCAAAAGAATATTTACATTTACGTCAAGTTGCAGCTGACCTTTGTAGAGGATGAGGTAGCTGTTGGTACAGCGGAGATGGGAATCTCATTCATCAGGTTATTATCAGAGCGGACAGTGTTTGATCTTTTAACAGGTGAGGGACAGAGACAAATGCGCCAGAGAAATTTACCTGTCAGGATTCTATATCTTTGCTTTAAATTATATTAAATGTACATTTAGTTTAATACTTGGCAGATTATAAGTGTTGATAAACATACATTCTTTTAAAAGTCAGGAAATCAGTTTATGAGACAAGAATTTAGAATTTCATACCACATAGATTCAATATAAAACTTACATGTTATGTAAAAGTATTTGCCTTTATATATCATACATTAAAATCTTTGAGATGTATGGTTATTCCAATTTCAGATTTTTGGGGGATTCCTACGAAAAAGGGGTGTGATCTCTGGAAACAGTTTTGTTCCATGTGTACAATCCAGAGTTTAAGCTCTTGATCTCAAGAAGATAATTTCCTTTTTATCATTGCTGTCCTTAATGCTCAGAAACTGAAGATTTCAGATAGTCACAAAACTCTCACTGCATTTGCCATGTTGGTTATAGGGGCACAGGATAGTAATAATCTAACTTCTTATTGACAACTCAGCAGCTTGAGAAAATGTTTCAGTTGTTTTGTTTTGTTTTTTATTTTTTTGTTCTTCAGTGGTTGAATCAAAGAGTACTTTTTCTAAATGTTGCAAAAACTACTCAGACGATCCTCAGTGAAAATCACTTAGTTATAATACAGAAGACCTTAACTTCCTTAGTTTGAAAAGGCAGCTTTGTTTTCAAGTAAGAAAATTCAACATTACCTCCTTCCCCCCTTTTTTTTTGTACATCAGATTCCTGTATGGAACAAAGTGTATGTGTCATAAACTATTGCAAGTATGGATTTATGTTGAGATTAATACTTGAAGGTGCCATTCTTGCCATGAACTTTATGAAATATTGCTAACTTGGAGCAGATGCAACACAGAATTGTGTTAGTACACGTGTGTGTCTCTGTGGGAAGAAACACGTTTGAAACTACTTTAGAATGACCAATTACTTTCTACGGTGCAGGTGGTTACTAGGCATTTTCAGGGGTACACATGTATTAGAAAAGAGAGCTATGAGTACATACATGGACTAAAAAAAATCTTATTATAATTATGCAATACGTCAGTGGTTGTCTGTCACGACTTGGTGCAATGTTCATATTTATATGAACTTTCATCACTTTTTAAAACATAAAGCATGACCCTAAATGACTTGAAAAATGCAGGTGGAATCTTATAATTTTTCTTGGGTACTATTGACAGGTCTGAGAGTTCTTCATAAGCTTAGAATTTTACCTGCCACAAAACCTCCCTGCTCAGACAATTTAAAATTTTAGGTTCACATCCATTGATAATAAAATCTTGTGATAATTAACCAATCTAACTCAGAAAGAAAACTAACGATTTCCATATGCTACTTCAGAAACTTATGTAAAAATAGGCTAAGAATTTACTAAGTTGTCAAATACCTTTCTTCTTTTCAAATATTTTCTACTTTTTGATTCCAGCATTGTCTTGGGTGTATGTGTGCATATTTGTTTAAATCTATTCTTTCATTCTAATTTTAAGCACTACTCCACTCAATGGTTACCAAGAAAGATACAGAAACTCCCTCCAGTGTCCCGCTCTCTTTCTTGGTTCGCAAACTGAGTGGCAAAACTCCTTTCTTTTTTTCTTTTTTTCCCCATATACCCAAAGTTTCAAGGAACCAATCGGTACAGAGCTTCTCCTCTGCTTTCTCCAATAGAGGCTTGTGTGGGCAGCATTCCCTGTGCGGAATGCCAGAGTCATCTCTGGCATGGGGCCCGTAAGTGGGCAGTGGCCCAAAAAATGTGAATAGGCATTGCCACCTCCTTTTCCCTCTCATCCTGCTTTATTTTGGGGTCAAATTCTCTACTTGCCCAATCAAGAATTTCAGAACGGCAGCCAGGAACTCCCTTGAAACAGGAGGTCTTTATTCTGATTCTGTTTCCTTTTTGTGCATGTTTGTGCTTGACAAAAATAAAATTTGAGACAGAAGTACATACTAAACCTTCTAGATTTATACTGGAAATAAATATATTAGGATTGTGGCATCAATTGCATTCAATATTTGTATATGTAAAATTAATGATTAAAATTTCCAACAGTATACTTATGTTATTTGGTAGAATTTTAAGCAGCTTGGTGTAACTTTTCCAAAAGTAGGTTTGAAATTAATGTGGCTAATAATCGAAAATTTTCTATTTCCATGACTTATAACACTCAAATGTCAGAAATCAAACACACACATGAGAAATATTTTTATTTCCTTTCTATTCAGTTTTTCACCTATCATGAAACTCTTCCAATTTTGACTCCCATTTCCCCCCGAGAAACTTGATTATTTATTTTCAAAATAATAAAATACACATTCCATCAAGATACAATGTATCTAGGATTCCTCTTTTCCCCAGAATAATAATAGAAACAAATATTGTATTAACATTTGGATAATTTCTACACATAAAATGAAAATAAAAGTATATGAAACTTTTGTTCCTATCAACTCTAAGAAATTGAAGGACATTTAAACACTATGAAAAATAAGATAAAATTACTTTGTTTTCTTTCTCCTGATTAAGGTGGAAAATGAAATTTATAAACTGAGTTTTTGTTTGTTTTTTACTATTTCAGGTCTATTTAGATTTGCAGGTTCTTACTATTTAAAGGACTTACTTGCTTCATCTTCCTGAATACAGCATTTTTCTTTTTATGTTTAAACTCTAAAACAGGCATTGGTCTAATGAATAAAAATATTTGTAACAGTAAGTCTAAAGGAAACCATGGTCTAAAGGAAACCATTCTTTCCTTTTTTTTTCCCAAACCAGAATGGGAATAAGGTGACTTCTAATAATTTTTACCTTTTAAATCGATTATGGATCACATGGTAACTTTGATCCTTATAGAAACTCTTTTTGAAAAATTACAATAAACTGACTTTTGTGTGTATTTTGAAAAAAGCGCTTTTATAATTTATCATGCTTTAAAAATCTAGTTTTATAAAATACTTAAACAATAATGAAAGCTGTTAGTATTTACTGG
>ML106330.1:0-27786 GCA_003697995.1 Taxidea taxus jeffersonii | reverse complement strand
TTTGGAATGTACACTGAGTATTCTAGAGCACTTCTCAATCTTGATTGTGCACCCGAATCACTTGCAGGGTTTTTTCCATGCACATCAATGGGCCCCACTCCAGAGTTTCTAATTCAGGAGGTCTCAGGGAGGTCCTAGACCTGGAATTTGCCTTCTCATGAGTTTCCAGGTGACATGGGTGCCACTGGTTAGGAGTCAAAAATTTGAGAACTACTGGCCTAAAGCATAGGTCTCCACTTAGGGTGTTACCTGAATACATGACTTGTATTTGAAAATTTTCAACCCAACTAGATAATTAGCTCATTCTTCCTTTGGCCTGTTATTTATGTGATCAAAACCTTTCAGGACCAAGTGTGTCTTTTTCTGACTTCTAGCTTAGTCTTATTCAGAAGTTTAAATAGGGAAATGAAAGGTCTTTTTACAGTGCTTGTGTCTTTGCAGTGAATAGAGATCTTGAACAATCTGAAAGTGATTCATTTCCTTCAGTCTGTATGCTCTCTGCCTGTCTTGCTGGAATAGAATTGGTTCCTTCAACTGTCTCTCTTTGCTAGCCTAGCCCCTCAGTCTGAATTTCTGGAATAGCTTCTCATGGTGCCAAGCACGACTGTGGGGGAGAGATGGAGAGGAGGGAATATGCTGGGAAAGCTCTGAAATGAGTGAGGGCAGATTTTTCTATACCTCGTCTAATGTTTCTGTGTTGGACAACTGAGTAACTGACCATCATTTCCTCATTTGAAAAATAAGGGCAAGTAATTCCTGAGCCATTTCCCCTATAAGATGTTTAAAGGCATCTGGGGAGAACATGTGCTCAATTTAGGTATGAAAGAACTTCACAAATGTGAAAAGAGCTTCACAGCTTCTGATATCTAGGAAATCTTTGTACATATTAAGAGTTTAATCTTTCAGAACTTTTCATTCAGTCATAGTAAGAGCGGTTATGGGGTGTTTATATATAATTCAGCCGGTGACCTTAGTTGTAACAACTAATTTCTTGTAGAAACATTTTTTTTCTTTCACCATCCCATATAAACATATATAAATAAGGAGGATAACATTAGGTGCAGATCGTTTGAAGTAGATAAACCATTATGCTTATGTGTCTGAGGGTATATTACACTTGAAGTGTTCATTAGGAATTAAATTTTACAAACCAGTCAGCCCAGTCCTTGTTTGGGCTGGCATTTCTAAAACTGTGTTCCATAGGCACTAGTCTGCAAAATGTTCTGTTGTACGTGAGCTCTGAGGTTAAATAAGTTGTGGATGCTACAGGTTTTAGCTTTTCTCCTACTTCTGAAGGGTTGCATCCCAGCAGCTCCTAGAAGGCCTACACGAAAGAAACTCCTGCTTAATTCCACTTTACTCTGCAAATGCTTACAAAGTGCTTGCAGTGAACCAAGGACCTCTTTTCCTGATATCCCCTATTAATCTTCCATGGAACTAGCATTTTCAGAAACACTTTTTAGCAAAATATTACTCTTGGCTAATGATGCAGTCTAAAAGTTAATAATATTAAATTGTTATCTAAACAATATTTAAATGCTAAAAATTCGGTATAGAAATGTATAACCTACTTAAGAGATATTTAACAAAGAGTAATACATAAAGATGTTTAAGAATATCAAATATTATTATCACGCAATTAAAATAAATGAGGGAGACTTTGTGTTCAGATACCTGGCTATTATTTTTTATAGATTTACTTGAGTTTCTTGAAATGATGTTTCAGGCACCAAAATTACAACCCTTAACTTTGAAATTCAGTCAGGGCTAATTACCAATGTTACAAAGAAGGGGGCTTGTTGCAGTAGGTTTCCAAGGGTATTTGGAACTTAAGAGCACCTGAGGGAGGGCATCTGCAAAAGAACTTTCTTTTAAAAGTCCTGGGAATGCTGGCTAACAGAACATTAAAAAAAAAAAAAAAAAGTCATGGGCAAGGGGCTCCTGGGTGACTCCGTGTGTTAAACATCTGCGTTCGGCTTGGGCCATGATCTTGGGGTCCTGGGATCCAGGCCCACATTGGGCTCTCTGCTCAGCAGGGAGTCTGCTTCTCCCTCTTCATCACCCTCTCTGCTCGTTCTCTTTCTCTCTCTCAAATTAAAACAAAACAAAACTTAAAAAAAAAGTCGTGGGTGAAGAGTAGTGCCTGTATTCTGCAGGTTCTTCCAGCAGTGGACCCTAAATGTCTGTCTTTGCAGGGCTGGTGGTAAAGAGTTCTCATACTGACTTTTGTTTCCTAATCAATGCGCACACTCTAAAACAGTAACACATTTAAAAGCCCCAACAATGTTGTGTTCTTTAAAAACAAACGGGTCTTAGATTGGAATGGAGGAATCACATCTCTTCTGTTAACAGAAGCCTTTGTATGCATCTGTGTGATACTAATTACACAACAGAATAAGGAGGTGTTTTAAATCTTTTAACTGACAGCCATGTGTCAAATGATAGATGGGTCCATATCATCTCTGAAATGTTCAGTGGCAGGGAATTCATTTGAGACTACTCTATATGGACTTCTAGCCATGGAGATATACAAGGCAGAACTCCTAGAGTATTATTTTTACAAAGGACAGTCTCAGATGTCGCTCAGAAACAAAAAGTGGGGAAGACTTTTACAGTCCCAAGGAGAACATTACAGCCTGGGAGTGTGCTTGATCTTGCCCCAGAAGGGCTCCATTGACTTTCCTTGGCATTGAGCACTTTCTTTGTTATGGCACCTACAGTGGGTAGGACTCAGCTTGCTCCTGGAGGTCATAATTCATCCCTGTGGACACAGTGATCCTGACCTCAGCCTCTCAGTCTATGAATTAGGGAATAGTTGACCTATAGGAGATGGTGTTTCCAGGCACTACCTGTTTGCTTCCTTTGGTTTTTCTCAGGTGCAGAGATGAGATCAGGGTCTGTGGATGTGTTTAACTCTAGTTATTTGGGAGCAGTGAGTGAACCACGTATTTGAAAACTTCTGTGTATTTGATAATACACAAGTGGTATATAAAGAGCTCTGGGTCTTTTTCCCTCTTCCCCCTTTTTAAATAAAACTTGCTTGGGGTGCCCAGCTGGCTCAGTCAGAAGAGCATGGGACTCTTGATCTTGGGGTGTGAGTTCAAACCCCACATTGGGTGTAGAGAATACTAAAATAAGTAAAATAACTTATAAATAAAGCTCGCTTGAAAATTTGATTACAATGGACAGATAACTTGTAATTTTCCAAAATACTGGAGCTGTACAAGGATTATGTATATCTTACCCTTATCAAATAGGGATTAATGAAATTTCATTTTTGTCCATCTTTCATAAAATGTGGTTCCATTTTATTCAGTCAAAGGATGATAGTTAAATTATGGCTATTCTATAGCATTTAAGAACCCATGTTTTGCCTTTCTTTTTGGCTTGGTATTCAAAGTTTTCTTCTTTCTTCTGAAGGACAAGATTAGGGAGGAGGGAGATGTTGGGGAGAGGTGGCTAGGTTCTGAATGCCTCGCAGTTAAAAGGCAAATAATACTACTCTACTTAAAGTGATATATACTTTCTTAAAATTTTATTTATTTATTAGAAAGGTAGAGAGAGAGAGTGAGTGTGCACAAGCAGGGGAGCGGCAGGCAGAGGGAGAGGGTAAGGCAGGCTCCCCGGTGAGCAGGGAGCCAGATACAGGGCTCCATCCCAGGACCCTGGGATCATGACCTGAGCCGAAGGCAGACACTTAACCGACTGAGCCACCTAGGCGCCTCTGATATATACATTTTTAAAGGATGTTTTAGTGAAGTCTGTGAAGATGACTGCAAATTCATTAATGAGTTTTCTCAAGAATACATTTCTGGTTTTATCTTCTTGGGAAGCTCCATAGGCTCTTAAATATAGGGGACACTGCTCTCCCATTTTACCATTTTATAGACTGTCTTGGAATAGATTGGTTTTTGTTCAAAAAAGCTGTCCTAAAAATCAGGCAAATGGCATAAGTTCAATTTACATTTAGTAAATGTAAATCTTATAATAACAGTGTTTAGTGACCTTTAATTATATGCCTCTCTTACTTTAATTCTTCAGGGAAGTCTTGGTTTTCATTTTCCTTCACAAGAATGAGATAGTGATGATTGCTATGTTATTGCACTTACTTTGACTCTAGAGTTATATTAAGGACCATAACAGCTTGAAATATTAGATTTTCCCTTAAACAAAGAGAAATAAACCCTGATAATTTTTTCTAGATCTCTACAGCAGTTTGATGTGGACTTTACATGCCAAAATAGTTCTGTTGCATGAAGACCCATTTTTAAATTTAATCTTTCATAATGTGAATAAGAATGTTACATATAAACCTTAATAGTAATATGTAGATGGGGGTATTAGCAACATTATTGAGACAGTGATCTCAGTTTATAGGAGGGATGTTAACTTCTTGGTTGAAAAGTAATTTTGTGACATAAAAATATCTTCTTTTACAAAATACATCTCCCTGAAAGTCTTTCTGATGTGGTTTGAATGCAGCAGTGAGTTGGGCCCATTACTGTCAGAGGCTGAGAACCAGCTATGCCTTGGGCCCTGCTGTGGGGTGTAGGAGAAGGAGAAGACCCAGTAGAACTCCAGGAATCAACCTGGAGTTGATTTCTAGCCTGCAGTGCTATGTTCCAGTTATGATTATTTCAAAATGAATGAATTAATTAATGAACAGTGGGAGGAAATTAAGTAATTACTAAATGCAGCTTCATTAAGAAAGATCTATGAAATGTCCCACACATGAACAGCATACTGACATGTGCTGAGTAAATTAAGAGTATGCTTCTGTCCCTTTGACAGTTAAGATATTGTGTAGCTGAAAGGAATGTCAAGCTGTGTTTCCTATCATGGATTGATCTAATATGTAGTGGTTGTGATAATTGAAGATTAGTTTAAATTGCAACCTGATCCTTATTTATTTATTTATGAAGCCATACTACTTGCTTAATGTGGTAGTACTTAAAAACACTTTACTGTTCTGTTTATTATGTACTGTAAAATCACATTTCAGCGTACTATAAATAAGATCAGTGTTGGTGAAAAATAAATGGTGATGTAAACTGGGCCATTTTTTATAAAAATGAATTCATATCTTTCAGATTCATATTATGTAGCTTTATTTGCTGCAATTGATATAACATTATTTAAAAGCTCTCTTAGATCAGAATGTAAATAATGAAGCGAATTCTGTCTTTATATTTCAAATCTCCAGAGCAGCACTTTTAAACTTTTTTTGTTGTTGTTCATGATGGGCCCTTTCGAGACTCTATTAAAAGTTATTAACTTTCTGGGGGTGCCTGGGTGGCTCAGTTGGTTAAGCAGCTGCCTTCAGCTCAGGTCATGATCCCGGAGTCCCAGGATCGAGTCCCAGGATCGAGTCCCACATCGGACTCCCAGCTCCACGGGGAGTCTGCTTCTCCCTCTGACCTAGCCTCTCATGTTCTCTCTCACTGTCTCTCTCTCAAATAAATAAATAAATAAATCTTAAAAAAAGGTTATTAACTTTCTTATCAGAAAATACCCATGCAATTTGAGGGGATTCACAGATTTTTCAACCTGATACATGAAACTCATATGAAAACTGCTGAGAAACTTTCCTTTCCTTTTTATTTTTTATTTTTTTGGTCTTCCAGTTTATCAAGATATTCTACTTATTGGTGAGTTTAGTTCAGTTATTTTGAATTTGCAAAACATTTTAGGAGATTCTATATATATATTTGATATACGTTATTTGTAATATATTATAAAGGTAATATAGACACATGTGTGAATACATTTGCATGTAATGCAGTGTAGAAGGAGCAGAGTTGAGTTGGATAGTGTAAGCAAACTAGGCCTTTGTTTAGGAGATTAAATGATATGTGTAGATATATATGTATAATACGGAATAATAGGAACTGTAAGAAAAGTAAGAATGAAGTACTAAGAGGATTTGGGGGAAGTAATTAGTTACATCTTCATAAGCTGATCATTCAAGGTATGACGAGATGGTACATGAGAGGTAAGATTTCTATAACTAACGACTGATGAAAAGAGAATCCCAGGAGGAAGTAGTGTTAGTTAGGGGGTGCTTGACTGACTCAGTTGGCAGAGCATGCAACACTTGATCTCGGGATCATGAGTTCAAGCCCCATATTGGCCCACATAGCGCACACTAATAAATAAATAAATAAATAAATACAAAAAAAAGAGAAATGATAGAACAAAGATTAGAATGGAAGTAGGTATGTGTGGGACAATGAAGAGTCAGGTTCACTAGCAAGTACAGAGAATTGGGAAGGGAAGCAGAGGATGAAATGGGTAGGGTTGCTGTTTGTGAATGGAGTTGAGCTCCCTTGGAGGGAGTTTAAATTTCATAGGACATGCATTTCTACAGAGGTTAATTCTCCAGGTGAATGGCACCATTCCCCATGGTAGAATAAGACGCAATATAACATGAAAGAGAAGGCCTAAAGTTTGGATCAAGCTCTGTGGGGAATGTGAGGGGAAAGCAGCAATAAATTAAATTGATTGCTAAATTGTAACTAAAGCCTTAATGAAACCAGTTGGCATGCATTTGTAGGGGAACCAATTACTTTTCCATCATTCCCCAACTTTCTAAGAATTGGAATGGAAAAGCAGAAAGGGGAAGTTTCCTTGCTCTTCATTTGGACAAAAGTGAGGGTTTGGGGTCTTGAAATAAAATGTAGGAGTGCGTGGCCATGAGTAGGCTACCAGAATGAAAGGGGCAGTTAGATTACTGGAGTACCACTGCAGATGTTTGAGGATATGAGGCAGGTCCAGCAGAAGGGAGATCATAGGAAAGATGGTTGTGTTGGTTGTCATAGTGAGACAATACACAGGGGTTTAGGACTTGGAGAGGAGCACTGCCTGGGGCATGCAGAGGCCCTTTACTGGTCACCAAATTGGATGGAAGGTCCAGTTGTTGAGAAGGATGAGAGGCCATGAGGCCTCTATCATCCAGCTGATAGAAGAACCATCACTGTACATTTTGGCTTTATTGAAGATGATCAGAAGTTAGGGATGAAGAGGAACATAGCCAGGAAAGAACAAGAGTGTTGCAGGGATTGCTGGTAATTGTGAGACTTTGGGAGAGTGTGGTTTGACCTGGGGATCGGAGTCAGAAAAGAAGTATGGTTAGTAGGGGGCAGAAGGATGAATTGGGAGGAATGGAAATGTTTAATGAGTATGTGAGTGGAGTGATGAAGAAGGGAAAGGTAGGTTTCAGGTAAGCCACTGGCTCAGCTTCAACAATATTGTTGACTGGATACTTCTTAGTCATGTAGGGATATTCTGTGCATCACATGAAGTTTAGGAGCATCCGTGGTCTCTACATGCTAGATGCCAGTAGCATACTCCAGGTTGTGACAACCAAAAATGTCTTTAGACATTGCCAAATTACAAAACAGCCCTCTTGGTGAGATCCACTGAGCTAGAGGAAAGCTCTAGAAAGAGCACTTAGCAATAACAGCAGGTTTTCTTCATCCTAAATTTGGAATTTTCTAGATAACAGTGGAAGCGATGGTGAAAGGAAGAGTAGATTTGAGCTCACCATTGTGCACCTATGAGGGTCACACCCGGGGCACTGTGGCCCTGGGTTGCAATTACTGGGAGCTCTATCAAAAGTCAACACCATCGTTCCTTCCCTCACCTCCTTGACCAATGGAAATAGAGTCTTTGGGGAAGCAACCTACTTACCTAGACATTTTGAAAACTCTAGATTATTTTTATTATTTCTAAGCAGGTATTAAATGAGAGGAGATCAGTGGTCTAGCAGCTATGGAGGTGAGGGGAGAAGCAGGAAGAAAGAAAAAGGAGATTGGGAGGTAAGTTGAGTTGTATGTTAGGCATTGGGAGACATACATTAGGGATTATGAGGTAGGTTGAGACACACATTGAGTTAGCATTTGTGGGAGTATCTACTAGTGAGGTAATGTTGACTGGAGATTCACTTGAAAGCTGCTTTTTTTATGGTCAATTATGTGTTCAGGCAGGCCTTTGTATTCTTGACTGCCTTGGTCCTTTTAATTTGTACAGGGGGATATTATCTAAGACCCAGTGAATGCTGTCTTTCCTTGGTGCCAGTAAAGATTGTCCATGAATATTTGACACTTTATTTGTCCTCTCCGAAAGGTGATATATGCACATAATATACAGATCTTTGTGAGATGTCTTAATTAAGAAACATTTCAGATACAGAATACATATTAATTATGAGATAGGCAGTTGTTTATATGAAGAGGAAGGCATGAAGTTTTAGGTCAAATGATGAGTTTTAAATTTAATAAAAGATTTAGGTAAGAGTTACAATGACTGTAAATTAAAAAGTAAACATTTTGTAAGGCTCTAAAGAATTTGGAGGCTTCCTCACTCTTATGGAAATGCATGGGCACACACACACACACACACACACACACACAAATTATAACCACTACCTTCAGGAACTTAAATTAAAAAATACTTAAGCTATTAATATTCCTTAGGTGATCCCCCAAACCCAAGAATATTCAACAGCATTTTAATATTTGATATCCTGATTCACCAGAAGGCCCAGTTATTGCTAAAGAAGTATGGCAAGACAGCAGAGATTAATCTTTTAAATTATCCTATCTTAGACTGTATAATTTCTCTTGGCCCAACTTGATTTCTTTTGGTAACAGTCTTTTGGTGGACTCTGATTTGCATGCCTGGGGGTAGGAGAGTAAATTACATGACTTCTTCAAGGTCCTTTTAGTGCGAAGATTTTATGATTAAATCTTGCATTTAAAAATTGCCTTATCCTGGGAGACCCAGACTAGAAGGTACTTTTCCATCTTCATATTTGTACAGAGATAAATGAATATATCACCTGATGCAGTTTTCTTTAATACAGTACAGGGTGAAATAGCACTAATAATGGCAAAAAAAAAAAAAAAAAACCAGCAACAACATGAATACCTTAATAAACTTAGAACCAAGATGCATACGATGCTTTCTTAATTGCCATTATGTGCAGTCTTCTAAAGATGTACTTGGGTCCTCTGAAAGTTTAAGTGTGTGGAATGCATGTGTATGTGTGTGTGTGTGTGTGTGTGTGTGTGTGTTTAGTGGATGTGGCAGGTATATGATGGGAGTAAGGGGGAGAATAAAAATGATGCTGTTCAGAGGAATTAGTCATGTGTTGTGGATGTAAGTAAGAAGAGGGAAGTGGGTTTTCTTAGAATACTCTCTGCTTTTCTTACTTAGCACATGTTCTTCTGGAAGTGGTAGGTTTTCAGCGGGTCTTGTTAACTGGATATCCTCAGTGCTTAGGGTGAAAAGTAGGAACCCTCATAAAGTGTCAATGCAGACTGAAATAGGGGCAGAGAATGGAGAAGACTACTGTATTCAGATGGAACTTATGGAAGTTTAGGTAGGCCAGATTGCTGTTATCCCCACTGGAATTCAGCCAGGACACACATTAGTGCATGCTACTACCTGTCTAGCCTAATTAAAGGATTGTTGAGAACTAAGAAAGTTGGCTGACTTGCAAAAGTCAGTAGTTGCTCAAATTTGTAAGCTATAAGTGCTTAAGAGTATGCCCTGATTTTTATGCTGGGGTCATCTTATTAATTAAGGTTTTCCAATCATCTAATTAGAAAATACAGTCTGAACTGAGTCTGGAGGATTCCCAGTCTTACTTGCTAATTTAAAGAGAAGTGGAAACCAAGTAGAGCACCTCTCAGTGAAAGCAATGCAGTAGAAAGCTGCATTCTGGACATCCCTTCAGATATGCCCCACACCAGTGGGTTCATTATTTAGGATGTACTTCCAGTAGAGACATTAAAGGGACATCGGCAAGTTAGCTTTTAAATGGAGAAATCAGTGCCAGCCCCCAAATTAACTCTTGGACTAGAATGTGAGTGCACAATGGAAAGCTGGAAGGCATGACCAACACTACCGACTGAAATGAAATGGTTTGCTCATTGACGATATACCTTATTTTTTTTAGCTCAAGTAGTACTTTGTCCAAAGATCAGAAGGAGAAGGAATAGTCTGATAAGATTTTGGATGATTACCTGATGCTTAAATACATCTTCTCTTAAGGGGAAAAAAGTAGATAAAAGAGTCTGTGTGTTTTCTAAAGGTAAGGTTCTCTAACTGAGGTGTCACATTTAAGTCCTGAATGTCTGGAGTTTACTTCTTATCACTGTTTTTATATGCCCACCATGCTGAAAGCAGAGCTCTTATCCAAAAAAAACAAAAAACAAACAAAAAAAAACTTCAAAACGTTTTATTAAATATCTCTTATGGGTCTCCCATTGTACTAAGCAGAAGGTATTAAAAGAAGCACAAAAAGGATGTGGCCAATGCAAAAGATACATGGGTCTGTGGCTATCTAGCAACCGAGTAATTAATCATAGTTTCTCATTTTCCCTCTTAAGCACCTAAAATCAACCAGTAATTTCTCTACAGGTACTAGTAAATGTAGTATTGCACAAAGAATTTCTTTTAAAAGAACTTATCTCTCCAAAGTGAAATAAGAAGCATAGAGGGGAACTTTTAATTTTTGTTGAAATTTTAAAAATAAGCTGTCTGTACTCTAAATTATCTTGATCAGTTCTCTGGACACATATTTGTAGAGCATCTCCCGTTTCTGCGACAACAGCCGAGCGAGTGCTGTGGGACATGGATGTTCCCTCTGTCTTCCCATGTTGACCAGCCACATTCCTCGCAGTGGGATAAATCACGCCCACATTGAGGGGGCTGTGTCAAACCAGAATGGCTCCGTGACAGCCATTGTGTAGAGCATGAGTGTGGACCACCTCTGCTGACCACAGGTCTAGTTATGTATGCATCTTGTAGCTGAATTGAATTTTAAAAAATTTGATACTTGAGTTGAAATTAATTGGGCTATTGTAACCAACCCTTTGCTATTTGTCAATATCCCCTCAACAATTTTTATGTCATTTAAAGCCAATAGAGCGATGTTACTGAACTTAATATTTAGAAGTTAAAAGTCTTCTCTAAAAGACTTTTAAAAGAGTCTTCTCTAAAAGACTTGTATTTATTATTTATTTTTTAAAAGATTACTTATTTATTTGAGAGAGAGAGAGAGCACAAGTGGGAAGAGGGACTCACCGCTGAATAGGAAGCCCGCTGGAGGGGGCTCGATCCCAGGACCCTGAGATCATGACCCAAGCTGAAGGCAGATGCTTAACAGACTGAGTCACCCAGGTGCCCTTCTAAGAGACTTTTAAATAATACATGTCAAATTCAAATTTCACCTTTAGGTTTCACTCAAGATGCATTTCAAATGCTTGTATCACAGACCATAGAGGGAAAAACATTCTAGCTGTTTTACAACGATCTGGCCTCAAAATGAAAGCAACTTAAGAAATAGCAACTGACGGTCTGCATCAACAGCACTGCTCAGGATTCTTTGGGGTCATTGTCTCTGTGTTTCTAATAAGCAATATTATATGCCAGCTAATATCGCTGGATCATTATATACATGGACAGTTTATAAGCAAATAAAGAGCCCTGAGCTGAAAAGGGTAGGCATGAGGCATTTTCCATAGACAATATCATTATCATCTGCAGATAGAAAGATGTCACCAGTTTTTCTTTTCATTGAGAAACTGAAATTACACCGTAATGAAACATGGTTCCTTCTTATTGTCCCTCCGTGTTTTAGATCAGGCATCATATTTTTAGTTTGGAATATGAGAGCAGCTGGTTCAGGCCAGGTGCTGATAGTACCAATGTTGATGTAAGATGCTGCTCAGATGGATGGTGCAAAGAGAATCATTGTCCCTTGATTTGATCATGCTGGCTCTAAAATTTATTTTTTGATCTGGCATTTGACTTTGCATTATACTCAGAGAACTGGAAATCACAAAGCTGTGCAGCTGCAGAGTATATATAGATAGAGACCCTGGAACATTACCTCACACACCCAGCACTCACTATTAGCAGTCTTTGTACATGAAAATTCCATTGGGAAACAAAAGCCAGTTATTTTTCTCCATACTGTAAGAGAGGCTTATAGTTTGAGCCTCCTGTGGGTGTGTGGAAGGCAACAGAGGTTGGGGGGCTGGGGGGAGGGGTGGGTTGTGAGGATTAGGACCCATCAAATTAAAAAAAAGAGTATTATTCTCTTATAAGAAATGCATTGCTTATCCTTAAATATAGGTATGGATAAAGTGATTTTAGAATCTGACTGAGATTTTAAATATTGTTCTTAAAATGGGTTAAGAGGAAAGGGGCTGAATACTAGGAAAATAGAACTCAGTTATTATGCAGAGTTAATTGAATTTGAACACTTTTTCTTTTTTGCCTTTTTTATATTGATGATTTTTTTTTTAGTGTGAAAATCTATGATTGAAATAAAAAATAATCACCTAAGCTAAATGTACTCTTTCAAAACCTTATATGGAATTAAAAAAATATTGCTTAGAAAGTATTAATTTGCCCTGTTACCACATTTAATGAGATAATTTACCATATCCAAGCAAGTGATTTACACAAATGTTATAATTCTTTGCAGTGAGATAGCTGTGAAAAAAATTAGTCCCATGCTTCTGACAACTCATTTTTATACCTCTATTGTTTTCTGATTTCTTCTTTCTAACTTTGGGTATTTCTGAAGGCCTAATTCTCTCTTTGCTGATCTTCTTTAACTTTTGCCATTGGAATTGTATTTTGGAGTTGATAAATTGGTTGGTCAATAAATATTGATTGAATACATACAATGGGACTTACAGAGCTTGGTGTTATGGAATATGTTGGGGAGGAAAAATTTTTCCTATACCGGTACTCCAGGGTCCCTGGCTGGGTCTGGAGATTAAATTTACAAAGATTAATAGGAGAAAAGCATACAAATTAATTTAATACACATATTTACATGACACAGGAGTTTTCATATGGAAATGAAGCCCCAAAGACAGAGTTAGATTTGAGTATGTTTATGCTAGGTTTGATGAAGAGTGGGCGGTCATGGAAAAATATGATAGGTTGAATATAAGGTAAGTGTAGTAAACTGGAGAATATTGGGGAAGCCTGGGGGAGGGGGGTTTCTGACCTGTTTCAGGAGAGAAGAGAAAGGGGCTGGTCACAGTGACCATGCTTCTGCCATTTTCTCAGATGCTTTCAGCTTAAAATATTGAATTTGCCAAAGTGCCATATTTAGGGGAACCCCATCAAATATAAGGAAGTAAAATGGTGCTATGCAGCTTTCCATCTGGTTAGCAATACTGGAATGAGTAGACTGTCTTAGGGAAGATTCATTGGTGTAGTACGTCTAGTTGAGTGTTGAATCATGGGTAAAGTTTAAATGATTTAACATCTAAGTCAAAAAGGGAAGTGTGAGGCCATGTTGGTGTGAGACACCATTCTACCATTTAGACTGAAGTACATGCAGATGTCGTGGGGGGTTATGGATGAGTAGGTTAAGATTATGGATTCTAGAATACAATGTAGTTTTTAAGAGCTCAGCCACTGGAATAAAAATTTCAAATGCTGACACTACGTTTTTTGTCACCTTGCCCAAATAACCTCTCTGTGCCTTACTTTCTTACTCTGTATAATGAGATTGGTAATGGTATTTACTTTATACAGCTGGTGGAAAAATTAAAATAATTAATACATGTGAAATGCTTAGACTAGTCACTGGTACCTTTTAAATACTTAATAAATGCAACTTTTGTCATTATGAAGCATTTTGAAATTTGACAAAGTATTCTGAATTTTATGGGATAAGTGCCATATAGCCAGGATAGTTTCTTTATTATGGAGTGACATGTTCAGAGCAACTTTTAAGGAAAAAGAAGTAGAAAAGATAGGACCAACTCACATGGGGAAGGTTCCAGTCAGGAAGGCTCCTGCAATAGGAAATATCTGGATTTAAGATAATGAGAGCCTAGGATAATCACTACATCAAAAATGTGGATAACAAGCACCAAAATCTGTTTTCTTTATAAAATACTTTTGATATAACAGTACCTCTGGGGATACAACAGCATCTCCAGTTTAGATATGAAGACGTGGAAACTTGGTGCTGGCTTCCATCATGTGGAAAGAGGAAAGACAGAGGGTAAAAAACTGTTATCAAAGGATCTTTGGAAAAGTAATTGCTGAGATAGTTGAGAGGGTGCAGGGTCACAGTTCCCCAGGGTTGGAGAATCATTTTTGGGAACTTATCAAGTTGGGAGAGAGAACTAGTGAAATGAGAATGACTAGAGCTTGTTCTGAATTTCTCTGCACTTGGAGTTACAGAAGTAGAATGATGGAAATGGCTGCGAGGCAGTTGCAGAATTTATTTAGAGGTCAGTTCAGACTTGACTCTTTTCTGGAAGCAGGAAGAGGGCAGGAGACTGTGTTTTCAGAAATGCCATCAATGGGATTGGAAGGGGAGAAGGAATTACTGAATAAAAAGAAAAGTTGTACTTGGCACAGCTGGAGAAGGACAGGTGACATGCCATCGCAGGGAGAAGGAGCACCCAGAAGGAAGAACTCCGAGAAGAAAAGCCTAGGAGGAGGGCTGGGCAAGCATTTGGCTTCACAACTCAGGGGATTTTTGTTAAAGTAGTTTCATTAGTATAGGGAAAATCAACATGAGGGATTTAGGAAGAAAAAAGTAGTGAGGAAATGAAGGCAAAATACATAGATCATTTCAAGGAGTTAAAAAATGCTGAACTGGGAGATAGGATCCTTAGGGTTTAGTTCTGGATTTGCTATTAATTGTGTGACCTTTGACAATTTCTCTGTTACTGATAGAATTTTCTGCACAAAACTGAAAGTACTTATTTTTACATTTAGGAAGCACTTTTGACCTTTTTGATATTCGTAATCTATATAGTAATACAGTGCATAGTTAGGATCCTGAAAAGGCCCTGAGAAGGCCCCTCACCATCCAGTGTTGTAACTGGGCCCAAGGGTCCAAGACCACCTGGCTCAAGGGGCCCCAAAGAGACCAGGTTTGGCCACTCACCACTGACAAAATCCAAAGGCAGACAGATGATAGTGATGAAATTAAAAAAGGAATTTATTTCAGTGAGACCAACAGTGGGGAGACAGCAGACTCATATCTCCAATTCTGTCTCCAAAGTGCTGAAAATACTTGCAGGTTCATATAAGGAAATATACAAGTAAGTCAGTGGGTGGGTGAAGCTGGAAGCAAAGGTCAGGTCATTCATTGTCTTGGGGTCAATCATGCTGGATCCTTGGATCCATGCTGGATCCAATCATGCTGGCCTCAGGGGAATCCTTACTGTTGGAGGGGGTGGTTTCAGTTCCCATCACGGGATGCTTTGCCTGCCATGGGGTCTTTTGCCTGACTTAAAAAGATAGGCTGGAAAAAACTTAATTAGAAAGTAACAGACCCAGGTCAAAATGGAGGTCTTTCAATGTCATTAAAGCCCACGTACCCTGTGAATAAGTGTGAACCACAGACCTTTGCTGAGGCTGCCTATTCTTAGATTGAAACTAACATACATGAACACTGTTATCTGATACTGTGAACCACAGCAAACCATTGGAAGGGCAAGGTAAAAGAGCTTTGTGGCAGGCATACTGATGTGAGAAAAATTACAGGAGATAGCGAAATCCTAAAGGGGCAAAAGACAAGTCTAGCAAATATAAGAATTAAAAAATGTAGCAGTGTGGGGACATTTTGGAGGGAGGATACAATCAGCTTCTATCCACCGGACTAGCTTTTGAAAGGCATTATTGTAGGAGTTTGAAGTAGCTTACAATTTAAAAGTTGCAGTCCCATAACCCGGTTAGCAAGTGAAGGTTTGGAGTTTCCCGGCTAGACCTCTTGATTTGGAGTCTGAACAGCAGGCCGACTGCCTTTCTTCTCTTCTGCCTGAATGAAAAGTTGGGTGTCAGTGTGCTCTGTTTGAGAAGTCAAGAAGTACATGATGTACTTCTTAGAAAGATTTCCAGTCATTAAGGCTAAACAAAATTGATTTTTAAAGAGATGGTCAGCTCTTATCTAGGAAATAGTAATTGTATTTATGAAGCGTTTCTAGCTTAGAAGAGATTATTGATACTAGTTAATTGATAAGCTTTATCTAAAATTCTGTTTTCAAAGTACACCATCATCTTGGCACCTCTTTTGACACAAAAATACGCAGAGTTGTATCCTAACCCTGAAAGAAGGCGAAATCACCCAGCTCCAAACCTGCCAGCTATTACATACTATTCTCATTGTTAACAATGGATACTCTTTTTTTTTTTCCCCTCTCACATACTGTTTATGAGATCATTAGTATATCCAGGGTGGGTTAAAATGTACATATTCCACTGCCCTACAGCAAAATATCGAGTTGTTTGTGTTGAAAATCACTTACACTGAGTTTGTTGTATGATTCACTAACTTTGGTCATGTGAACACCTTATCTTGCCGTCTATTAAAGTCTCCCACTGTGTGTGTTTAACAAATTCCTTTACTTTAAAAACAATGACAAAAACCCTTCTGCAGCATTCGGAATGATATGTGTTTTCAAACAGCAGCCCATCTCATTTCAAGAGATGGAGTAAGTATCATTAAAATGGTAACTCAAATCAGCCAAAGCACTTTTCTGGAAGATTTAGATTAAAAGTGATTAAGAACTGCTGTAGTTTGCCGATAGACACTACTTTGTATGACATTAATTTCTGCATCTAAAGATAGATGACTGCTTTTAATGCTTTAGGAGAACAATCCGTATCCTCTGAAACTCATAGATTTAGTGGGGTGATCCCATTGTGTGGTGTCTTTGGCCTGAAAAGGAGAAGAACACTGGCAAGAGAAGTCCCAGCAAGGCCACGCTCAGTATCAGCCCATAACAAAAGACTGCAAGGGTGGGAGACATTTGCCAGGGTTTGCCTCTAAATTGGCCAGGAGACATTTGAAGGATAAAAATGTAACTAGTTGAGAATCCCCTAAGTGTTGTTTTGAACAGAACTGGTTAGATGCTTGGTGTTGGAAGAGTGTTAATAATCTTGGCAGGCCATCAGGCGAACTGAACAAATGGATTTCCTGTCCCAGATGTCTACTTTGCTCCAGAAGAATTCTAGGATAACTTCGTAGCTTTTATTCATTTGTTTAATTTAGGCTTTTTCTGAAACATTTCTTACTTATGGATGTACAAAATCATTCAACAAAACACTAAAATGAAACTACCTGATAGATTTTAAGTGAAGTTAGTGTCGGCTGGTCAGAATTACCAAGTTGCCCAGTAGATCAGATAACTGTGTTAATTGCTTTGCACATCAGATCTTTTCAACAAATCTGATTTAGAAGAAAGTGGAATATGGGAACTTATTAACTCTTTATACCCTTTAACAAAGGTATTTGCATTTGAATATTTTTTTAAATAAGATGGTATTGTGACTAACATGGTAAAAACTGGAAATATTTAAAAATGCTGTTCAAAGTCTTTCATAATTTGAAAGGGCAAAGGTTAATCTAAAGTGAGAAGATGAGGATAAAGGAAGAGAAGAGAAAACAAAACCCAACATTCTTTGTCCATTAAAATGTTCTGGGCTGTGGAATTAGGTTTTCACCTCATCACAAGATAGCGGTCTCATACATTGTGCATTGCAAAGACATATGGAATTGTTACTAGAAATGAAGTTTTCTTTCTAAAGTTTAAATTACTACTGTTTGAAAGGTTTTATTGTATTTTAAAATATTCATTGGTAGCATACAGGGAGCAGATTAATTTCACGTGTATTATCTTTAAACCTTGGGAGAAATTCTGATGGTAAGACACGGAGACAGAATGCTGCCGCACCCAGGAAGGACTCACCCTCCCAGTCGGCTGGTGTATACCTGCTGTTCTTGCTTAAGAAACAGCAAATGTTTGTTTTGTTACTGTAATTTCTGTTGTCTTTCTAGTAGGGAACTGGAAAAGGTGTTGGGAAGCATAGAACTGGTCATCTGGGGAATGAGCTAGATCCATCAAAATCTTTGGTACCTGGAGTCAAGATCAACATATTCCAAGGATCCCTTCATCACCCTTGTATACTGAATAGAGACTGATTCCTCAGCAGAGCGCTTGGCGATTTAGTTGGTATGGGGAAATCGGAAACAAGGCAACATAATTCAGTGGTATATCATCCTCAGATATGCCTGTGGGAAAGGCTTGGGAATGAAAGGGAGGGGACACCAATGCAGTGCCTCCTGTGTGTCTGGCACCATATCCAAACTCTTGAATCTGAACTTTCTGACAAGTGTGTGGGGTAGATAACTTCAATAACTTGATAACTCTGAGTTTGTTATCCTTTTAAATAAATATATACCTATTTGAAAAATGATTCAATCTTACTTTGCTAATTAATGTGATGTTGGATCCTGATTATATGTGAATTTCATTCAGACCATCTCTCAATTTACAGTTGAGATTATGAGGGGACAGAAGGGTGATGTGATTTCACCAAGATCTTGCTTCTTTATTATCTTATTAGCAAACCAAATATACCTACTGAAATTGATTGCAATGATTGAGATTAATGCAATGCAAGATTAAAACATGGAGAAGAAGTATTTTCCCATAGCAGCTGAATGGGGTGTCTTGCTTTAGCCACCATGAGGTATAGAGTAATTGTACTGGACCTTGATGATCCTGGGAGGGAAAAGCAGATGGGAAGAGGGATATTTCCTCTTCAACTTGATACTTGATGGCCCAGCCTCTCAGTCCTGGGTAAGAGGTTTGTATTTAGAAACTACCAAAAAGGAACCACCGTTTTTAAGCTACAAATATTATTGAATTATCTCTTATGGATTTTACTTTTTTCCTCTGAACACTTTGGGAAAACCCTTTAAAGTGTAATTTTACTAATGGCTGTTTGCTTCAAGAAGCTACAATTAAAAGAGAAAGTAAAGTTCTGAGTACTTTATTAGAATTTAAGTAATTCTTCCTCTTTAGTTCAAAATGGATTGTATTCATATCTGTTAAGTACTACTGTCGCAGTAGAACACCATCTAGCCAAGATGTGTGGTGTACATGTGTTCTGTTTTGTGATGGAAATTTTGTTAAGGATATTTTGGGAGAAATGTCCCCAAATTGTGTGTAAGTATGACTAACTGTTCAAAGTATTAAAACACTCTTTTAATGGAAAAAAAAGTCTCATGATTGCAGTTTTACCTCAGTTAATTTCTAAATTACCAGTAGAAGCTCAACATTTTGTTGAATGAAGTATACTCCATCTCTTGTTGCCTAAAAGGAAAGACTTACTTAAATCTTCTGCAAAGTTTAACACTGAAAGGTGACAGGCCAGATGGGACAGTAGAGAAAGGGTGAGGAGACCATTGTGATAGGCTGTTATGATTTCTAATGATATAAACTAAAATTCTCACAACCCCTCTTTCCTGTAATTTTACTTTAGACAGTCTGCTTCCTTTTGTAAGAAATGCTGCTTCAGTAATCCCAAAGCAGCTAACCTCATCATCTTAAGTAACTATTGGAAGCTGTCTCTTGTACCTGTAAAACTGAAAGGAATCTGAAAAGCATATGCAACTAATAGCTCATAAATATCCTGTTTTCATTGACTTCTGAAGTTTAGAGGAATATGGTAAAATCTTTAGGCTTTAAAAACAATTTAAATGGGGGCACCTGGGTGGCTCAGTGGGTTAAAGCCTCTGCCTTCGGCTCAGGTCACAATCCCAGGGTCCTGGGATCGAGCCCCATGTTGGGCTCTGTGCTCAGCAGGGAGCCTGCTTCCCTTCCTCTCTCTCTGTTTGCCTCTCTGTCTACTTGTAATCTGTCTGTCAAATAAATAAATAGAATCTTAAAAAAAAAAAAGAAAATAAAAACAATTTAAATCAAATCAAGAGATTTGATAGGCGAACAAAACATTTTTTTTTTTTAAATCTGCTTCCTTCTGAACTTTGCCAAGGAAATCTAAATCAGGGATTTATGATTTTTTTTTCTTTTATCCTTGCAATAGTCTTTACTATTTAAAGAAAAAAAAATGCAGTTTGCTTTGCAGGCCTTCCCCCAATCTACTTGAAGTGTGTATTTTAGCACTTGCGTAAATGTGCTTGAATTACCTCAGTAAATCCTTTAAACAGTTTCCAGTTCTTTAAAGTAATTCTCAATGTTTTTATATTGTGTTTCCTCTACTTTCCTTATCTCTCATTCTTAGTCTCCCAGTAAACTTCCAGAAAAAGTGTTGGAATCATTATTTCTCGCTGTTCACTGTTCTTGCACAGCCCATTTATTTTTCACTGTGAAAGCTGCTATTCTGAGTAGTAAAATGAAATTTTAAATGTGAACCCTTATGTAATAAAGTTGCTTATTAGCACTATTTAATTTTAATCTAATTACAGAAGAACTTCAAAAATGTGTTTACACTCAGATACTTACAGAATTAGGAAATTCAACAGGAAAGATCACATTATAGAGCCATTTCCCTACAGCTTTCAAAAGGAGCAGAATGATCTTGGGTTTGAGATGATGCAGTAGGAAGATTCTGAGCTCACCTCCTCCAATGGACGCACCAATATCTACAACCACATGTAGAACAGCTGTCTCTCAGAATGAACTGAAGAGTAACTGAACAGATCATACACCACTAAGTATATAATGATATAATGAAAAAGCCACATCTAGATGGGTAGGAGGGCCAAAATGTGGTTTAATCAGGACTCATGGAAGGAATATCAGAACTGTAGAGGCACTGCCTGAGCAACAGGGGTCTTATCCCCATATGAGACCTCACAGCCCAGGGGATATGCACTGGGAGGATGAGCCCCCATAATGTCTGGCTTTGAAAACCAAAAGGCCTTATGTCTGAGAGAGCTGGAAGGTAGTAGGAAACTGAGACTCAGTTTTTAAAGGCCATGTCTATAGTCTCACTTGCTCCAAGTACTGGTGCAGAGGCAACAATTTGGAAAGTGCCTGGGTTCCACTTGAAGGAGGTCCATTGATTAATTTTAGGCCATGTCAGAAGGGCAGGATTCTGTGTGAACTTTCTCTGGGGTTGGATGCACTGACAAGTACCTTTGTCACTTCCTTTTTAACCAGCTGGCTGGGTGTACTTCATCTACCATTCTAGCACCTCTTGCCCTACCCAGCTCATGGTGTTCCCTTGTGGACTCACTCCCTTCAACCTGTATGCCTCGTCTGGATCCTCTCCCTAGTGGTTTGCTTCTGCACAGTGTTGGGCAGATGCCCCTCAACCAGCACCGTACATACTCCGAAGAGGCTTGTGACTCTGTTCTTTCTGGCAGGCAGCCTTGGCTGGCAGTGGAGCCCCCCCTATCCATCCTTGGCCTGGGTAGCCAGCCCCCCAAAAACAAAATGCCTACAACAGTAATAGGTAGATCTTGTGGCAAGCCATGCCAGAGGCCTGCCCCACTAACCTGCATCCCTACCACTGTCACTGCCATGCCTTGCAACCAACTGTGCTGGAGGCCAGCCTTGCACACTAGGACACCTACAATAGTTGTGCTTGGTTTCTCAACTAGATGGGCAGGGCCAGCCCTGCTCAGCAAGGTGCCCCTAGGAGTCACAGGTGGACCTTGCAGAGATCTGTGCCTGGGGACAATTCTGCACATCAGTTAGTCTGCACCAGTTGTGACCCCGCCACAATGGTAGAGTGTATACAGCCCATGTGGGGTGACCTGGGGCATCCAGTTCAGGTGACCAGGGGTGTTTGCATTACTGGGCCCCACAGGGCACCTTTTGCATAAAGTCATTCTTTCAAGATTGGATGGTGTAACTGATCAACCTAATATATAGAAACAAATAGGGAAAATGAGAAGACAGAGGAAGGTATTCCAGACAAGATAAGACAAAACCTTAGAAGAAGAACCAAATGAAACAGAGATAAACAATCTACCAGATAAATAATTAAAAGTAGTAGTCATAAAGATACTCACTGAACTCAAGAATGGATGAACACAATGAGAACCTCAAAGAGAGAAAATATAAAAAAGGACCAATCAAAGCTGAAGAATGTAATAACTGAAATAAAAATATACTAGAGGGAGACAGTACCAGACTATATAATGTGGAAGAATAGAACAGCTGTCTGGAATACAAGGTTGTAGAAACCACCCAGTTGGAATAACAAAGAGAAAAAAGAATCTAAAAAAATGAGGATATTTAAGGTGCCTCTAGAACAACATTAAGCATACTAAAATTTGCATTATAGGGGTTCCAGAAGGAGAAGAGAAGAAGAAAGGGACAGAAAACCTATTTGAAGAAATAATGGCTGGAAATGTCTCTAACATGGTTAAGAAAATGGACACCAGACCCTGGGTGCACATACAGTCTCAAGTGAGATGAACCCAGAGACTTCCCATCAAGATACATTATGACCAAAGTGTCAATAGTTAAAGAGAGACTATTAAAACAGCGAGAGAAAAGCAATTAGTTATGTACAAGGGAACCCCCATAAGGCAATCAACTGATTTTTCAGAAGAAATTTTATAGGCCAGAAGGGAGTGGCATGACATATTCAAAATGCTGAAGGGAAAAAATCTTACAATCAGGAATATTCTACTTGACGAGATTATCACTCAGAATTGGAGGAGAAATAAGGAGTTTCCCAGACAAGCAAAAGCTAAAGCAATTCATCAACACCAAACTGGCCTTACAAGAAATGTTTATTTAAATGGAAAAAGAAAGACCGTAACTGGAAATGAGAAAGAAAAATCTCATTGGTAAAGGCAAAAACATAGTAGGGGTAGAGGAACAACCACCTATATACTAGGATATAAGCTAAAAGATAAAAGTCATCTATAGGGGCGCCTGGGTGGCTCAGTGGGTTAAAGCCTCTGCCTTCAGCTCAGGTCATGATCCTAGGGTCCTGGGATCAAGCCCTGCATTGGACTCTCTGTTCAGCAGGGAGCCTGCTTCCTCCTCTCTCTCTGCCTGCCTCTCTGCCCACTTGTGATCTCTTTCTGTCAAGTAAAGAAATAAAATGTTTAAAAAAATGTTTTAAAAAAGTCATCTATAAAAGGATACTCAAAGTAGTAAGATGTAAAATATGACATCTGAAACATTAAAGTGTGGAGGTAGCAAAAGTGTAGTATATTTTAGAATGTGATTGAACTTACGTGACTTTCAACTGAAAAGAGACTAATGTATACCTAGAATGTTATATATGAACCCCATTATAACTACAAACCAAATATCTATAATAGATACACAAAAAGTAAAGAGAAAAGAATATAAACATAACTGTAAGGAAAGTCACCAGCTCACAAAGGGAGAGAACAAAAGAAGAAAGGAATGGAGAAGAACTATAGAAACAACAAAATGGAATAAGTACATACCTATTGATAATTTTTTAAAATGTAAATGGACTAAATGCTTGAATCAAAAGACTGGTGGCTGAATTAAGGAAAAACAAGACCATCTATATGCTGCCTAGAAGAATGCTGGGGAAGATATGCTAATGAATACTAAATTTACTTTAAAAAGAAAGGCTATAACAAGAGACAAATCAGTGCATTTCATAGTGTTAAAGGGATCAAACCAACAAGAGGACATAACAGTTATAAATGTCTTTGCACACAACATAAGGTGCATGAATCCATAAAGCAAATATTAGTAGCCATAAGAGGAGACATTGACAGGAATATAGTAATAGTAGGGGAATTTAATAGTGTACTTATATTAATGGTAGATCAGCCAGGCAAAATTATTAAGGAAACACTGGCTTTAAGTGACACAGTAGTGCAGGTAAACGTAGTAATACACAGAGAGCATTCCACCCAAAACAAACAAGATGCACACTGTTTTCAAGTGCACATGAAACATTCTTTGGGACAGATCACATGTTAGATCACAAAACAAGTCTCAAATTCAAGAAGATTGAAATCCTATCAAGCATCTTTCCCAAGCACCATGATATAAAGCTAGAAATCAATTATAATAAGAAAACTGGAAAAATCACAAATATGGAGATTAAACAACATGCCACTCAACAGCCAGTGGATCAATGAAGTAATGAGAGATATCACATATACTCAGAGACACATGAGATTGGAAACAAAACCTTTTACAATCTATGCGACACAGCAAAAATAGTTCTAAGGGAACATTAAGGCCCACCTTAAGAAACAGTAAAATCTAAAATAAAACATCAACCTTATACCTAAAGGAATTAGAAAAAGAACAAATCTCAAAGTTAGTATATAAAGGAAAGATGAGAGGTGAAATAATGAAATATAGAGACCTAAAAAATGAATAGAAAACACAAATAAAATTAAGAGGTGGCTCTTCAAGAAGATAAACAAAATTGATAAACCTTTAGCTAGACTCATCAAGAAAAAAGAGAGAAATCCCTAATAAGTAAAATAAAAAATGGAAAGGAAGGAAGTCACAACAGATATCACGGGAATACAGAAATTTACATAAGACTACTATGAACAGTGACATGCCAACAAATGGGACAACTTAGAAGAAATGGATAAATTTCTAGAAACACAAACTTCCAAGACCTAATTAAGAGGACATGGACAATCTGAACAGACTAGCTGCTAAATGAAATTGAATCAGTAATTAGAAGCCTCCTAACAAACAAAAACTCAGGACCAGATGGCTTCACAGGCAAAAATCTACCAGATATTTAAATAAGAATTAATACCTATCCTCAGACTACAAAATATTGAAGAGGAAGGAGTGCTTCCAAACTCATTCTATGAGGTCAGCAATACCAAAAAGAGACAAAGGCACCACAAAAATAGAAAATTACAGATCATTATCCCTGATGAATACTGATAAAATAAAATCCTCGACAAAATATTAGCAAACCAAATTCAGTAATGCAGTATAACTTTCATATGCTACAATCAAGTGAGGTTTGTTCCAGGCATGTAAGGATAGCTCAATATCTGCAAATCAGATCACCTGATACACCATACAAAAAGAAGTATAAAAAGAAACTTTTGATCATCTCAATCACTACAGGAAAATCATTCATCCATTTATGATAAATATTCTCACCAAAAAACATAGAGGGAACATAACCTAACATGGTAAAGGCCACATGTGACAGATCCACAGCTAACATCATACTCACCAGTGGAAAGCTGAAAGCTTTTACTCAAGGTCAGGAAGAAGACAGAGGTGGCCATGCTTAACACTTACTCAACATAGTACTGGAAATCCTAGCCACCACAATTAGACAAGGAAAAGAAATAAAACACATCTAAATTGGAGAAGTAAAACTGTTAGTCACTATTTGCAGATATCATAATACTGTATATAGAATATCCTGAAGACTCCATCAAAATCTTAGAACTAATAAATTCAATAAAGTTTCATATTTCAGTATTAATATACAGAAACCTGTGGCACTTCTATATACTTAAAGTGAACTATCAGAAAGATAAATTAAGAAAACAAGAACATCCATAGTTTCATTAAAAAAATAAAATATCTAGAAATATTTTTTTAAAAGATTTTATTTATTTACTTGGGAGAGAGAGTGAGAGAGAGAGAGAGCATGAGAGGAGAGGGGGACAGAGGGAGAAGCACACTCCCTGCTAAGCAGGGAGCCTGATGTGAGACTCGATCCTGGGACTCCAGGATCATGCCCTGAGCTGAAGGCAGTCGCTTAACCAACTGAGCCACCCAGGGGCCCCTTTAGAAATAAATTTAACCAGAGAGCTGAAAGACAAGTATTCTGTAAACTTCAAGAGGACAAATCCACAGGAGATTTCAAGACATTGATGGAAGAATTGAAGATGACACAAATAAATGGAAATACATATTTATGGGATAGAAGAATTCATCTTGTTGAAATGTCAGTACTACCCCATATAATCTATACATTCACTGCCATCCCTATCAAAATACCAATGGCATTTTTCACAGAACTAGAACAAAGAGTCCTAAAATTTGTATGGAACCAAAGAAGACTCCAAATAGTAAAGGCAATCTTGAGAAAGAAGAACAAAGCGGAGGTATCACACACTCTGATTTCAAACTATACCACAAAGATACGGTAATCAAAAAAGTACAGTACTGGTACAAAAACAAATTCCTAGATCAGTGGAACAGAATGGAGAGACCAGAAATAAACATACAACTACATGGTCCCTTAATCTTTAACAAAGGAGGCAAGAATATACAATGGGGAAAAAGAGAATTTCTTCAGTAAATGATGTTGAGAAAGCCTACAGTTACATGCAAAATAACGAAACTGGATTACTTTATTATAGCATATAGGAAAATAAGATGGATTAAAGCTTAAATGTAAGACTGAAAATCATAAAAGTAGTAGAAGAAAACCCAGGTAGCATGCTCTTGGAACTTTTGAGCAATATCTTTTTGGATCTATCTCTTCAGGCAAGGCCAACAACAACAAAACGAAATGGGGTTACTTCAGACTAAAGGCTTTTGCACAATGAAGGACCATCAACAAAACAAAAAGGTAACTTACTGAATAGAAGAAAATATTTGCAAATCATATATCCTGTAAGTGATTAATATCCAAAACATATGAAGAATTCCTATAACTCAATATAAGAAAAAAACAAGGAATCCAATTAAAAATGGTTAGAAACCTGAATAAACATTTCTCCAAAGACATACAGGTGGCCAGCAGACATAGGACAGTGCAGTGAATATGGATATAAATCAATTTACATATATGAGATATGGACTCAGGCAATTTTATCTGGTAGATATGTGAGATAAGAACCATTTTGAAGACAGCTTACTCAAAGAATGATATTTACTATTAAACCTATTTATTAAGTATCTACTGTGTGCTTGGCACTGATCCAGGTATTTTAGTTATTTCATGAGCAGAACAAAGATTATTGCCGTGGTAATGTAACTTCCATTCTAATGGGGGAGGACAAGAAATGAACAATAAGCATAGAAATTATGTTAAGTATATATTATGTTAGAAGTTGAGTACTGTGTTGGAAAGGGGAAGTACAGCAGGTAAAGAGGTCAGGTTTGCTATGTGTATTATTTTTCAAAGGGTTATCAGTATGCAGAATTCTTTGCCTGGCATCAAAGACCATTCTAGAATCAATCTACTAATTTAATGTTGACTTTTTTATACTTATTTTTAAATTTTATTTCTTATTAGAGTTTGATTTTTCCTTTCTTTGGAATGACACTCTCTTATGTACTATCTGTTAAACTTTATTTAACCTTTATGATTTTGCTCAAATATTCTCTCTTCTGTGAAGCTTTCCCTGAGGCCTCTATGTTTCCTCTCCACTTCTTGAGTACTTTTAACTCATCAAACAGGCTTATCATTTCTCTCTGACCACTCTTGGCTAATTTCTTGAGAGCAGACACTAGTTTTATTGCCTGATCCAGTCAGTGTTTGTTGAATGCATAATTTTTGAACCATTAGTTAAACTTAACCAAGGTGCATAAAGAGCTAGAAATTGCCTTGGTGAGGAATTATAGATGCTATAGTGGTACTGTGTTGCTGACAGGGTTTTTGTCTGGATCATTTAAATAGTGAAGTAATACTCAAAGGCAAAGAATTTGAGTTAATAACAGCTTTTAAGAAAGTGGTTGGCACCCTGGAAGAGTTTTCCCTTGGAAATAAAACATGATGTTTACATTGTTAAATAGCTTGTAAAAGTCTACTTAAAATCACAAATGTGAAACAGATTTCTGATGTTACTGTTCTGTGCACTTCCTTTGCTTAAAGCCATCAAACTGTGTCTCCTCACTTCTGATAAAGCCTAAAACTATTCAGGTATAACCTAAGGGTTCTGAAAGATCTGATTCTTATTCCTTTTGAATCTCTTTTCTCCCTTACTATGTTATCATTCTTTTACTTCTGGAAATGTCTCAAACTTCTTCATGTCAGGAGCTTCATGTAGCTACTAAGGTCAGGAATGATCTCTTCACCCAC
>ML106328.1:29134-45850 GCA_003697995.1 Taxidea taxus jeffersonii | reverse complement strand
GTCTGGTTGGTTATGTGACCCCGGCTGTGGGGGTTACTGAGATGAACATAGTTCTGGCTCCCCAGGAACTTACAGTCCAGTGGGGAAAATTACCTGAACAAACACTGGTCTGAAAAGAAGATTTAAATGGGTGTGACGTGTAAGAACTCTACATTATTTCCACAAGGAAGAACTTCAGTCAATGTCCAGGGAATGTCCAGCATAGGCCTAGGGACTTTTATTTCATGTATTGCCCAAAGTTTTTAAGTAAACCCCAATAACTTACTACACAAAGAGAATCACATCTTTCCTGGGAAGCCAATGGTTTCAATATGGCCATTTCTGTGTAGGCTTTTTTGTACAAATAAAATTCTGTAAAGGAATGTGGACCTAGGCTATGGCCGGTAGTGAGCCGCAGTTCTGATGATGGAATTTCTAATTATCTGTTATAATAAGACGCTGGATTTGGTCTGCCATCTAGTGATTAAAACTGGATTCTTACAACTGCATTTAAAAGCACATAAAACTTTATGAGAAGATACATCTGTGAAGATATGTGAGAAACACAGGACAGTCGGGTTGCTCTGGAGTACAATGTGGTCGCATAAAATACATCTCATCTCTAAGACATCGGGGCCAGGACGTTTGTGGTGATGACTTCACAATGGACTGGCTCAGTGTGTTGGAACATGGTAAGAACCCCGCAGCTTGGAAGACCAAATTTTTGGAAGCTGCAACACCACAGAAGAGCACAAAATAATGGCAGTGTTACCGGACATCTACCAGTCCTCCTCAACTTTAAGAAAATTAAAGAAACACAAATAGCAGACTACAAGTGTCACAATATTGCAGTTTGGGAACATTTCTTTAAGATTTTATTTAAAAAATGGCTTACCCCATCCTTTAAAACCAGGAATTATTTAAGTTCCAGGCTAAGTCAAGGTTCGTGTTAGCTTGGGTTAATTATTATGATTTGTGTAGAGGAATCAGGACAGTATTGAATCTCTCAGAATGTCACTTGAACATTTCTGTTTGTTTTTTTAATAATATTGTCATTTATAAAATAATGTGTCATGACAACTTCACTGCAAATTGTCTACAATTTTGCTTTCTATTTTACTTTTCTTCTCATTGAGGTAAACATCTCTGGAGAAAACAGCAGGGCCGACCTAATCACCAGGCACACGACTACCCTGTACAAACCCGAGAAGGGCAAGGCACCCTGTGTTTTCTACTCGCTGTTTCTTCGTGCACGTCTTTCGTTCAGACACGCACAAGGAGGGTTCAGCGAGCTTCTGTGCCCTCTGTGATGTGTGTGGATCCTTGTGCGGGGGAGGAGAAGACAGGGTTGAGCAGTAAATGTGGTTTTTCATCTCCTTGCCATTTAAGAGCATTCCAACTAACTTTCCACATCATCTTAAATTTAATTATAAATTCTCAGGGGAAAAGGAGCTGTGATGACTCACAGTCTGTCACGAACTTTTAACATTGTCATTTAAAGAAAGTCGTACAGTGGCTCACTTCTTTGCCCCTGGGTTGAGGTCATGCTGTCTTCAACTTTCAGGAGGACAGTGACCTTCTCTGAGTTAACACAGAAGAGAGAATGTGTCTTTCTATCCCAACCCCAAAGGGGCCGCAGAGAACAGGATAAGTCACCCCAGAAGAGTCTCTCACACATTTTGATGTTATTTAATTGACAGCATGATCGCACGTCATCTTGGTTTTTGTTTTTCATATTCTCTATTTGCACATCCCTAGTCGTCGCACTGAGGTCTGCCTCACAGTGATAATAGGTCCTTCTTGGAAACAGAACAGACACGCTCTCAGGACTGAGCACGCAGTACTAGGCCCGCACTTAACTCTCAGGAAACATGTCCCACACCTTTGTCCCTCGGAGTATGGGAAGGGGGAAGCGAGCTGCTTGGATTACAGTGAGTCTCTTTTGCAGCCAATGGCATTTAGGGTTTGTGCCCGGATATTTCTTTCTCGGTCATAAAACTTAATGCACAAAGTTACTCTTCCAGTGTTTTCCCCACTCACTTGTGCAGTAGAGGGTAGGTGTAAGTCCTTTCCGGCACAGGCTGTGTTGTGTAGAGGCGCTCACCATGGATTTCCGCGGCTCGGAAGTGATGTTTCATCTGAGAGTACCGCGGCCACCTGGTGCACAGATTTCCTAATGTACTTCAAGACAGTCCTGCATTACAGCAGGTTAAGGCATGAGTTCTGTTTCCTCCCGGGCTTAAAATTCCTAAAATACGCAGAGTCAGCGTGTTTTGTGATAAGCCTCTTCTGCTGAGGAAGGCACAGGCTGGGTCCTAGGGATCGCCGCAGCCGGGAAACCGGAACGTGCTCTGGGGCTTGGGAAGCGGCTCTCGCTTGGCCGCGTAGCTGGGACGAAGGACTAGATGCGGGCAGCAAAAGCCTTCCGTGAAGTGAGAAGAATGTTCCCAAGCAAAGCTTCCTAGAGTTAGGAGGATGCATATTTGGGTCAACGTCTTTCCCCTGAACTGAAATTTTTATCCGTAGCTCTGCACTGAGTGTATTGGCAAACGAGAAGGTCTTTGTACGGTCAGACTTTGTACAGTGACAGAGGGTGACTACATTCATTGTGGCGCGCATTTTGTAATGTATGTGACTGTCGAATCCCTATGTTGTGCACCTGAAAGTAGAGTATTGTATGTCAACTACTCTTCGATTAAAAATAAAGAAAAACTATAAATGCTTTTATATACCAATCACAAATGCCTTTTGAATTTTTATTTTAGTTTTAGCTTTGTACAAAGTTAATGCCAGTGCAATTAAGTGAGTGAGCCATAATTTAGACTCATTGGCACATTCCTATCTATCCATTGAACAACTATTTGTTGCATGTTGGCTCCCTGCAAGGTGGAGTCAAACTTTAGAAATACCATGAGGAACAAGAAAAACTAGTCCTCACCTTTGTGGAATTTACTGGGAATTGAAGGAGATAAGAGAATAAACAAATAAAAAGAGTAAATTGATACTACTTGTGAGAAGTCTAACGAGGGCAGTGATTTTTCCTGCCTGTTTACATTTTAGAAACTGGTTAATTAGCTGGCGTATAAAACCAAATGAATGAGGTGGATGGGTGAATGAGTTGGATAAAGGAGGTTTACTTTTGTAGAGTGGCCGGAACTGTGGGGGCAGGTGACAAGCAAACCATAATAGGGAGCTCTGTGTGTCTGGCATGGAGGAGGGGAGGTCGTACAAGGAGACCTTGGGCTTCGGAATTTAAGTAGTTTGGAGGATTCTATAGGAACTAAGCAAGAGTGATATGATCCGTATTGTGTTTTAAAATACTATAGTTTTGTTTCTTAAAAGACACAAAGAAGTAATGTATTTATCTTGTAATCATTGTATAATAGAATTGTTATGTGTATAAACGTGTGTGTGTGTTTTCCAAATCTGCATTACATTTTTATCTAAATGAGATACTGTATGATGGCTTACCATATTGCTGTGGCCGTGGCTTTCCTCGATCACCCTTGCTGTGAAGACGGTGCGTTGCCACGTGAGCTTTGCTAGTCCTTTGTGGCTTAGTACGCACCTGGGGTTTAGCAGATGCATCCCATGAAACGAGACAGTTATTCCTTTTCTACCTTATGTTTAAAGCTAATTTTTAAAAACCCATACACTTTTTTTTTTAAGATTTTATTTATTTGACAGACAGAGATCACAAGTAGGCAGAGAGGCAGGCAGAGAGAGAGGGGAAGCAGGCTCCCCGCCCAGCAGAGAGCCTGATGTGGGGCATGATCCCAGAACCATGGGCTTTAACCCACTGAGCCAACCAGGCACCCCCCCCAATACACTTTTTTAAAAAGTTTTTCTTCATGGAATAAGAATACGTATCGTCTTCTGTTGTCAGATTTACTGAAGTTTCTAGTGACTGAAAATCACGTAAGGGTTCACCAAACACAGAAATTATATATTCCCCTTTGAACTATTCTTCCCCCCTTCAAATTGTTCAAAATATTTTCTTACTGATCTTCCTGTTTTTGGTTACTCAAACCTTCACAAATGAAATCTTTTGGGAAACATTACCTGCCATCTACTTTGGATCAGTTTTTTCCCTCCCCTGTCTTGCCAGGATGTACGAATCAGATCGTTTCGTTGTGAATTACAGATTGCTTAGTATGTAAATATCAGTGACTGAGTCCTTTTGCCTCCTTGGTAGGTTACTGCTTAGCCCAGAATTTTTTGAGCCCACAGGATGATTCACCTCTTAAGTATTTCCCAGACTCCAAAATTTCAGATTACTAACCTCCTTCCCCACCCCCCTGCATCTTTTTCTTCTCATTCTAGAAGGATACGGCGAAGAAATAGCCTGCACCCAGAATGGTCAGATGTACTTAAACAGAGACATTTGGAAACCTGCCCCTTGCCAGATCTGTGTCTGTGACAATGGAGCCATTCTCTGTGACAAGATACAGTGCCAGGAGGCACTTGAGTGTGCTGACCCTGTAACCCCCCCCGGAGAATGCTGTCCCGTCTGCCCACACACAGCTGGAGGTGGCAATACCAATTTCGGTAAGAATGTTTCCGGCCAGCCCAGAACTGATCCAGTGACTCATCTTCATCGTTCCGGTGGTTTTTGCTCTCAGAATTCAGCAACCCAAGAGAATAGGGAAGACACTCGTCCGTAGCTTTTGGAGTTAATGGTTTTTCTCACCCACCTTATCTAATGTTAGTGAGCGGGAGAGGATAATTTCCTGTCTTCTTAAAAGCCAGGGGAATTTGGGGCTGAATTTTGTGTGGTTATGTTTAGTTTGAGAATTTCTTATGGTCACTTCAGATGGTTATTTGTTACCCTGTGCATGCTGGATGCCTCCGGGTTATTTGTCAGTATGCTGTGAGGTCCATTCATGTCCCAGAGGAGTTCTAGAAAACACATTTGTCTTTTCTGGTGCCAACTTTGCTCTTGGGAATGGGATAATCATTTCTAATCTAATTTAATGCCAGAGCACATTCTGTCACATCAGCTCTAAGTGCAGAATGCTTTTACTGATGGCTCAGAAAGACGAGAGGAGGAGATGGATTTCCTGAAGAAAAGAATGATCTCGATTGCTGGTTTTGAAAGCTTTTTTTGGAGACAAATGTCTGTGTTTAATATAGACTATGTATTTGGATACATGTGTCAAAGACACATATTACAGAAACAAGTTCATATTTGCATGTTTTAATGAATAGGGAAGATTAATATTAAACTATTAGGTTCTTTGCTTCAACAGTCATGAATGTTTTAGCGCTGCATGCATCATTATCAAGATAGTGTTGAGACTTTATTCCCCCTGCCCAAAATTCCATTGCAAATAACAACAAATATAATGAAGTAGTCAACTATATTTTCATGAATTATTAGACTGTAATTTATCAGTTTTCCTCCTGGATATCATTCAACAGTAACAGCGTGCCTTGAATAAATATCTAAACTCAATTTTTAGCAATGTAGTCAGAAAGGCATAATGTGAAGAATTAAAAATATGACACCTAAGGGCTGCCCAAAGCTGATGCAATCTGCAAAGAAACTCCATGAACAAGGTAAAATTAAACCTGTGGGGCCAAGTTAATAGTACGTTGGGACAATAGTGGCAAAAAACCAAAACGGCAAAATATGTGACCTTCTGCAAATAGCGGGGTTTGGAAAGTCCACTTTGTTCCAAAATGAATAATAAAAACAGCTAGTAACAGCACCGATGTGAAGATACTCTAAGAAAAAAGGTGGGAGTGTTTAGCTACATTTACAAAATAAAGTACACGCTGGTAAATATATTACCACAGAACTGATAAAAAACATGACCATTCACCATAAACTTAGTGGAGTGATTTATTAAGAAAGGCCTACATTAAAAATACAAAATAACTAATGATGAGGAAAGAGGTAGAAGGAAAGACCAAAAACCATCACAGGGAAATGAAGATGACAGAGGAAGGAACACAGGAAGAATCAATACTGCCATTAAAGAAATAATTATTTTAACAGATCTATGAAAAAAGAGCATTTGCTTTTCCTTGTAATTGAAACAAAGATAGTTGGCAAAAGTGAAAAAGTATTTTTGACAAAGATGCTTAGTAACTTAGTACCAAATGACATTTCATTAACATGATAAAATATTTACATCTCAGCTTAAAAGCTTCATAACGTTTAGTACTAGAATTATTTTCTCTAAACTCAGAGACAGAACATGGATATCTATTATCACAACTACAATTTAATATTATTGAATGTACTTGAACAAACAATTAGCTAAGAAAAAAATTAGAGGTTTAGAAATTAGAAGGAAGAAGGTAAAATGATTAGTTGCAGAAAATATAATTGTGTTCTTATAAAATTTAAAGGGAATGAGTAAAAAACTACTAAAAGAATAGTTTAGTGCAATGATGCAGTGTAAAATAACAAACAAATTAATAGACTTAACTATTTACCAACAATCACCCATAGAATAAATAATGAGAGTAAAAAATACCTCATTTGTAATAGCAACAGATAGGATAAAATGGCCAAGAACAAACAACATAAAATATATAAGATCTACCTGAAAAAAAAAAAAAACCTGTAAGACACTACTAACTCAAATGACAACTTTAAAAAATAGAATGTCCCATTATATTTTTGGTTAGAGGGGCTAGGAATAGAAAAATCAGTAATAGTGGCCCTGTTTGCGGCATTGAAATGTCGGCAATAGGGGAAGGGGACAGGAGAGAAGGAGCTTTTTTTACACCATAATTGTATACCTTCAATGTATTTTGTTTTTTTAGCCATATGAATCAAGTCTACTCAAAAAAGTATCAAAACAATAGAATATTGATTGAAGAGAATTCATTATAATTTTAATAATTTTATAATTTAAAGAACTTTAAATGTTACACGAATGGTGTGAGGAATATTTAAGTAATGTCAGAATTTTCCAAAGGGATATATTACTTTGCCTATTATGGAAATATTGATCTAAAACAACTTTTGAGTTCTGCCTACTGGTAGTAGGGAAACCTGTTTAAGTTAAATTCTGATACCCCAGAAACCTATTACTGAAAATAAATAAGAGATTCTCAATAGCTGTTTCTCCTTAAATCAACATATTTAATGTATTTCTTCTTCTTTTTTTATAGGTAGAGGAAGAAAGGTAAGTTTTGCTTTGCATAGTTTCATTTTTGTGAAGGATCTTCTTCTTTCTAATACTGTCCACTCGGGACTGTGCTTTATGGCATTTGAAAGCCTTTTGTAAAGTACAAATTACCAAATATAAACATATGAGATACTTCGCTTGTAGATTACGGCTGCCTCTATTTTATTCACTTTGTTAATTTTTGCTGATAGATGTTTCTTCCAGAGGGTTACAAACCCCTGAGGGATTGAGACTATGCCACATTAACCTTTCAATTACTTGCATTTATTGAGATGCCTGGTGGCTCAGTCTGTTAAGTGACCAACTCTTAATTTAGGCTCAGGTCGGGGCCTCAGCGTCATGAGATGGAGCCCCCGTCAGGCTCCATGCTGGGTGTGGAACCTGCTTCAGATTCTCCCCCTCCCTTTGACCCTCCTCCCCCTCCCTCTCTTAAAAAAAAAGAAGAACAAATTACGTGCATTTATTACTGTGCTTAGTATATACCTTACACACATTAAAAGTTCAGCAACTGCTTAATTGAAGGAAGGGTGGATGAAGGGAGGAAGGAAGAGTAGGGGGGAAGGCTGTACTTACCGGAGGGTTGTGGCCCCTCTTCTATTGGTTGGAAAAGTAAATATTCACTTAAAAGAAGTAATTGAACACTTTACCAAACACACATCACCTTTTCTTCTCTCCCCTTCCCCCAGTTCAAGGAGCCTAAAATCTTATCCCAGAAACAATCCTTACACTCAAGAGGACAATGGTATAATTTAGCCTTGACCCTAGATCGAGCTGGCCAGTTCAGCCACTTCTCTTCTGGATATGGATGATCCCCCTGAGTGAAGAGAGTTCCATTCCCTTGAAATTGGTCTCAGTTTTCTAGTTAATTTGAAAACGGTGGCATTTGCTTCAGTCTTGTCCAGATGGGATAGACTCAGCGATCAGGAATGGAAACGGGCAGTGATCCTGGGTTTCATGGCAAATATTAGGCAGATCACCGCCAGCTTTAAATTGTCTTTACTTTTGTATACAGTGGAACTTCAGTAAAGTGAAAATCAGATAATCAGATAAAGCAATGCTATACATTCATGGTCGATGAAAGTGATGCTATCAAGGGGAGGTCCTGGTTACTTTTGCACTTTTTAATTAAAAGGGAAATACCTTGTTAATTAAAAGGGAAATAAAGTGTCTTATTTGGAATAAATATCGATGAAGTCATTTAGATTTGAATATATGTCAAAGGAGCAGGTCTACAAATGCCAGCTCACATTTAATTTACATCTGAAATTAAATCTGAAATTTTCCAAAGGCAGTGCAGCTGGGAGGACACACTTGAAGCAGCTGCCGGTTTACCACATCCTAGTTATGAGCCACTATCATCATGACTGTCGATTATTATCAGGTGCCATCAGAACTATCAGAGCAGAGCAATGTAATAAGAATGTATTTTGTGCTTGTTTCATATATTAATTTTATCATTCATTCATTCATGTTAACTCTCAAATAAGTACTGAGCCTTTGTCGTATCCCTGAATGAGGCAAATGTTACAGATGATGCAATGGTGGGAAAAACACTCTGACGGTCTCTATGGTAACTCCATCCTGTAAAAGTGGGGAGGCATGTCCATGTGGCATTAAGTGGTGAGTAACAGGCAAGAAGCAAATGAAGCTATAATTCTCATTATTATGAGTATTTGAATGTTGAGTTTCCCAGTAGGTACGAAAATCACATTTAGCAAAACCTTAGACAAATGATCATTCCACGTAAATTAACTTATTCAAAGCCCGTATTAAAAAAAGCAACTAATGCTTACATTTGTGGCTTATTTCCAAAATAAGAATCATTATTGAATCATTAGAAAAATGTATTATCAGAACCTAATAATGGAGCACTTAATCCCATATCAAGTATTGTGGAACAACAGAAAGTTCATAATAAGATACCAGAAGCCTTATGATTTAGCTGAGAAAGGTATCGGTGAGTTCCATTCTCCTAAACCCAGAGGAAGAGCAAGGGCTGCATTTTAATTGCTGGTCTCTTAAAATGGAGATTTCCCAACCATTCTTAGCAAACTATTCCATTTTTCTCTCTTTGGCTGAAATCATTTCTCTTCGCTTTTGACTCGTTTTTCTAGATTTGCTCTAGGAAGGAACATTTTTTTCAGCATTATTCTCGTAAAGTCCCTTAGATACTGGGCATGGATTTATCTACCCTTTCTAAACAATTCAAATTCTTTCAAACATCAAAAGGAAAGCTCTTACAGCTCTAAAGAGGTTAATTTTTATTACTTTCTGTATGTTAAAAATAAGAAGACCCAGGGTAGAAGTTAGGAGACTTGGGCCTGCCCTGTTTTGCTGCCCATAGTTGGTGATCCCTTTCTTCTATCTTTCTCTCAGTGTCTTTTAGTTTCTTGTGTCCTACCTTGAATTTACTCAGGTAGTACTCCCTCCTTCTGGAGAGCCATTTCCCACTGTAGAATTCTAACCTGAGCGTTAGAATCAGCAGGTGTGGTCAGGGTATGGTTCTGCCATCGAATCCATTATTAAGGCTATGAGGATTATATAATAATTTTTAAATTTAACTTTACAAAATTTTGTCAGATGTGAGATACAACTGAAAGGATATAATTAAATTGTACCTTTCTGGAGTACGCTTAGGTGATCTAGATCAAGAACCTGAGATATTTGTATGATCTTTAACCCACAAATTTAATTTCTAGAGATCATCATAAGATATCAACTTGAGATACTACACAGATGTTTATGAACAAAGATAGTCATCCTAGTATTATTTTTAATTGTAAAAATGAAACCATAATCAAAGAGTCAAATGCTGAGGCCCTGAGGAGGTGAACCGAGTTCAGGTACGTGACGGAAAACTGAGAATACAAGAATGTTGAAAGAGGTTGTCTCCTGAGTGTTGAGCATGATATTTAGTTTCTTCTATTTTCAGAATTCCCCATTAACCCATATTATTTTTATAATCAGATAAAAGAGCATGTGAAAAGAGAAATTAAATAAAATAGAATTCATTACTTTTTCTACAGTTTGGATACAATCCTTCAGGTATTCATAATCTGCACTGGCCCAGTAATAAGCATTATTTCATACTATGTTAATGGAAATTAATACATTCAAGAATTTATTGAGGATTTCTGTGTGTCAGACTGAGGATATAAAGTAGATTTGATCATGACCTTAGGGAGACCAACATCTGTTGGAAGGCAAATTCCAAAATAAATAATACAAGTAAATATATGGTAAAATAGAGGAGTATAAGGTACAATTCATCAATAATATTTGATCTATGTACCTGAAATCATGCTATGAGAATACAATTTTTAAGAAACTGAAGTTCTAAGAATGTCGTGTACATCTCTTATATTTGCTGCATCTATTAGAAAAGCCAATTAAACTGCCTGATGTTACTTCCTTTAAGTTATAGTTGTTTACTGTGTTATTTTTATTTTCCTATTCAGTTCATGTTTTTTCTAGATTTTCACCAGATATCGAGAATTGTCTAACCAATATTATTTCCTTCCTTCCCTCTGTCCTTCCTTCCTTCCTCCCCACCCTCCCTTCCTTCCTTTCTTCTTTTCTTTCTGAGGATAAGCAAATTTATCTCTTGTTATTTCTCAGATTCCTCCATGAGTTTTAGAAAAGGTGGGAAGAGTTTTAGAAATGCCATCTAATCACTAAAAACTAGGTGGCATGTAGTATGGCGAAAATTCAGACATATCCAAATGTTGGATTTTCTTTTGAGTTTTCAGTCTTTGGGCAGTTTTCTTATAGTGATTTGACTTTATAGATTTCATGACAAATATCTCCTGGTGTAGTCAATACATTGGGTTTATTCACTATAAAAACTAAAGTGAAATAACTTTATGCTTCTCAAACACGGGATTGATACTTTTGTGTCTTTCAAATGTCTTTCTTTTTCATCAATAATGTTGACTACTGCAAATACTGTTTCTTTTCTCATTTCCTTTTTGTTTTTACATTTTTTAAAAAAGATTTTATTTATTTATTTGAGACAGAGAATGTGTGAGTGAGAGGGAGAGCAGGAGCAGGAGCAGGGGCAGAGAAAGGGGGAAAAGCAGACCCCCTGCTGACCAGGGAGCCAGACTTGGGGCTCTATCCCAGGACCTCAGGATCATGACCTGAGCGGAATACAGATCCTTAGCCGACTGAGCCACCGAGGTGCCCATTTTTTACATTTCCTACATTGAAATTCCCAGTGTTTATATGGAATATTATAGTATGACATGATTGTGTTCAACAAATTATTATATTTTGATAACTGAACATTTTTTTCCTTCATAGGGACAAAAAGGAGAACCAGGATTAGTGCCTGTTGTAAGTATATGTGTTTATTTTTTCCATGTATCTTTGATAAACTTAAAGTGAAGTTGTATATTAGTGCTTACATACATACTCTCATAGAAAAGGAAATTAGTCATTTTATAACCAAGTTTTAGTATAAGACAAGCAAACCAAAAGAGATGATTCTTTAATAAAATATGTAATGTTTATTTATCACAATATTCCTGACTTTTATTGTCCCATGACTGAAAGTGGACATCAGAGTTTTACAAAGTTAAGCACATTATATATGGATGTAAAATGGCAGTTAAGATGTATATTTTTTACAGCATAAATAGCCATGTAATCCACACATAAGGCAGGATTAAATGGTCCACATTTCTGAAAACATTTCTTGTCAGTATCCTGATTGAAATTCCATGTTTTATAAGAATTCTTTTTTTTATATGATTGGATCTCTGTAATTTTATTTATTTATTTTTAAATATTTTATTTATTTATTTAACAGACAGAGATCACAAGTACGCAGGGAGGCAGGCAGAAAGAGGGGGGGAAGCAGGCTCCCCATGGAGCAGAGAGCCCGATGTGGGGCTCAATCCCAGGGCTCTGGGATCATGACCTGAGCTGAAGGCAGAGGCTTAACCCACTGAGCCACCCAGGCGCCCCTTATAAGAATTCTTAAGAGTTATCTAGACTTGTACATGATCAAAAAGTGTGTTATTAAGCAGGATGAAAATTCTTTAGCCACCAGGCTCATGATCTCAAAGGAGTTGTCATCTCTCTGTCGACACAAAAAGAATATGCATGTTGATCTATTTGACAGTGTTTGCATTTTTGCTTTGCCTTGAAATTGGCCTGTTTTTGATAAAGATTACCTAAAAAGTAAATCATTCATTTGTTGTCTTTCATTTAAAAACTCATACATGTACTTACTATGTCTTAGGGGCTGTTTTAAGTACTTTACAAATATTTGTCTTCACAACAGCTCTGCTAGGGAGATAATTTTATAATCATCATCACCATTTTACAGAAGGAGGAATATCAAGCACAGAGAGGATAAGTCCAAGGTCACACCACTGGGAACGGATAGGGTTACTTAGGATTTGAACCCAGGCCTCTTGTGTGCAGTACCGGTGCTCTCAGTATAACAGTACTCCCGCCCTATGTGAGAGTTTAAATTAGATAATGTCCTAACGTGTACTCAAGGAGGACATGGGCATCAATTGACAACATCCATTTGCTCTAAAAAAATTCACTGGGATTTTGTTGTTATTCTTCCTTATTTGACTATTGATTTTCTAAAAACTCTGTCGAAACTTCCTGTTTACAGATTATCTTGTTTATCGTTTAGGTTACAGGCATACGTGGGCGTCCAGGACCAGCAGTAAGTAGTTCCTTCCGGCGTTCGTGGTACTCTTAAGTTCTCAGAGATACTGAAAATTTTTGTGAATATTAAACCCATCACAAGACAACAGAATGCAAACCCGTGGTGCTTGACCTTTTGAAACCTTTGGTTTTGAAACCTCTTCATGTTTAAGTGTTCCTTTGCATCAATGAATGATGCATAAAAGATCATTTCATTCTGAAATTGGTGAACCCTTATTATTCCTTTGGGTTTGTGTCTCTATTGGTTCTGTGAAAGGCAAAGCGATCTCTTGTTACATCGTTAATTTTAGATCAGCTTTAAAATTTACCGACACACCGGTCTATTGTTTGACAATGATTAAAGGTAGACTACTTTTATCTATTTAATGAAACAAACTGTTAATTTCATCTGTTAATGAAATTAAAGTGTATTTCCATGGAATTTGAGAGATTACACATCAAAATAGCATATTACTGATTTAGCATGAAAGATTACTGCTTTCAGGTTTGGAGTAGTAGTAGCATTCCTAGGTAACTGGATGGAAAACACACACGTACCTTCCCTCCAATGACTGATAATTTGGGGTTTGCACATCTATGTAGTTCTAGAAATACAAACTGTAAGTTTTTGTGGCCATCATTCAGGGGCAAAGGCTTGCTTGGGACAAGACAGCATAAATGATCCTTGTAAGTTTTGCTGTTATTGTTCAAGTAATATACTCAGCTCACTGGGCCCCATGGCGCTGATGATGTAGCACTTAATTCTTTAATTCTTTACGGGCCTCTAACCCTCAAGGCTGACACAAACAGCCTTTCTGTGTGCACAGAGCTTTTTTATCTTCTAGAGTCTTCAACTGAAGACGAATTAGAAGAGTGATATTTCTGCTTTCCAGTTTTCTTAGACAAGCACACATTTAAAACAAAACCATGTGAAGTATGTGTGTTTTGCACGCATAGTCATCATTTTCTGTTTTAGGGACCTCCGGGATCACAAGGACCAAGAGGAGAGAGGGGCCCAAAAGGAAAACCTGTAAGTTGACAGCAGAGTCACCTTTTTTGTGAATCGTGCCCTGTACCCAGCAAGCGCATCGAGACCACATCCCCGGGCACAGCCCACAGCTGGTGGCACTGATTCTCTCTCAGCCCCACCAGACGGGGCAGAGATCGGGTCTGAAGTGATTGTGTGCCCCTTCTGAGTCAGAAGAAATACCACATGGTGGTAACGACCTCTTACCTTTGTAGGTAACACAAATGCCATTTGTTCTTCAGGAGGTCCAACTGAAAGTAGAACCTAAGGAAACATCAAGAATACCTCATGTTTTCCGAAATTGTAAATCACAAGGGAACAATGCCAAGAGCGTACAGTTGAGATAAAACATCCAGTTCCGTGACCAGTAGTTGCTCCAGGAATAACCAAACTGGATAAAGGAAAAAAATTATCAGAGGACAAAATGTTCTTTCAAGCGTTGTACAATCCATTGATTTCCCAAGTAACGCTCCACCTTTTTTCACTGCACAGATGCTACAGAGCCATGAAGGGAGTCAATTTAAAAAATCAACAAATCTATTACCAGAACAAAGGAAACACATTTAAATTTAAATGATCAACTTTATACCCTTGAGATAAAACATGAAGATATTATCGAATGCATGCCAGATGTGTTTTTCTTATTACCAAGTCCTAGGAGAGCAATTCTTCTTTTTAGATTTTCCCTTAGAAACTGATGTCTTTCATACATTAAATGACTGCATTAATTTTTCTGTTGCTATCATCATATGTTTTCATTAGAAAAACTTGTGTTGCTCAATTTCCTAATGATAGCTCCTAGATTTAACTCTCTAGATTTTCCACCTTCCAAATATGTGTTTATCCATATTTAGATTGGAGAAATAGACAGGAAGGAATTGCAAGGAAGCAACAAAAACCTTGAATTTATAAAGAAAAATGTATTTTAGATCATGTCGCTAGGAATTCTTGCCACTTTGATATTATTTTATGCTTCTACACATCTTACCAAGTATAGCATGAGAACAATACTTTCTTCAAACTGGGGCTGGAGTTACAGATGGTATGACAGTGCCCCAAGTAAACAGGGCAGAGTCCTACAGGTGTGTAGGAAGGCTGTGTTCTGATGACCTCGTGCTCTTATTCATAGTTTATTGCTGTGCTTCTAAGCTGCCTCAACAGTTTGGTAGCCCGAACATTGTTAGTGGCTCTCCAGATGCTGCCCAGGGTCTAGAACGACAGAAACAGGTAGAAGATAATTTCAGTTAGGTGAAGCGTAGGGAACCATGCGGCAAATAATGTGCATCAGTGTACTCGTGCCCTTAAATAACTGAAAACACAGAGTCCCAAGTCTAGGTGGAATTTACTATGGAAATGGCGGTTGGGCTTTCAGAATTCCTTGTTAGGATTCCGTGAATCTACTCTCAACCCATCTTCTCTACTTGACTAAGTGTGTGATATGCTCCACTTCCTATCTTGGTTAGCAATGAGACAATCAGCGAGAACTCAGTGTGTGTGTGTGTGTTCGTGTGTGTGTAAAAGGAGTAGCTATTTATTTGGAATTAATAATCTTGACAGATGCCCAAACAGGAAATCTGTCCCTCTCTTAATCCTAACAAGCAGTGGTGTGATAGTAAGTGTTTAACAACCGACTCATAACAAAATAAGCAAATAAAATGTGCCTGTACTTCTGCCGATTTCCCTGGGATAAATGCTTCCAACATGGCCAGTTGCAAGATCCTGGCATGATGTCACCAAAGACCCGCAGGTAGAGTACTTTGCCTCGGGTCCCACGACCTGGAGAAGCTGCTGGGCAGAGCAGGGCTATGCTGGCACCGTGGGGCACTGCTGTTCCCTTGGGCCCCAGCTCCCCCTCTGCTCCCTTAGCACAGAAGTCGCCATGGACAGCATGGCCTCTCCAGTGCTGCTCCACTGGTATTTGGGGCCACGTAATGCCTCCGCCTGGTAGGAGGGTTGGCATTTCTGATTTCTACCCACTAGATGCCGGTGGCAGCACCTGTCCTTCACCTTCATCAGTTGTGGTAACGGAAAATATCTCTTGATGTCATCAGTCGGGGGAGAGAGCAGAAGTCTTAGGACCGAGGACCACGGCTGTAGGGACTCTCATGAAGCCTTAGTTCCCAGCCTATGACCCCTGGGGCTGTCTGTCGTCTGTCCTTGGGCTTAACCAAGTGAACCTGGTGACTTCGCAGGGACAGACCTGCAGTCCACCAGCAGGTGACAGTCGTGCACTGAGTTCTAAGTGCGCGCGACGTTCAGGCCCGTGGGTCTGTCTCCTCAACAGCAAAACGGGAAGTGTGCCGCCTTATGATCCTAGCAGCTCTAGCATATGTGTGTGTGTGTGTGTGTGTGCGCGCGCGCGTGTCTCTGTGTATGTGTGTGTGCCTGAGTGTGTGCGTGCATGTGTGTCTGTGTCCCTTACGAACCTAGCGGCTCTAACGTGTGTGCACATGTGTGTGCATGAGTGTGTGTGTGCACGTGCGCCTGTGTGTGCATGAGTGTGCGCGTGTGTGTCTGTGTGTGCGGGTGCGCACGTGTCTCTGTGTGTACGTGTGTGTCTGTCTCTTACGATCCTAGAGGCTCTAATGTATGTGCGCGCGTGTCTGCGCGCACCTGTGTGTGCATGAGTGTATGAGTGTGTGCCCATGCGCACGTGTCTGTGTGTGCGCCTGTGTGTGCATGAGTGTGCGCGCGTGTCTGTGCGCGTGCGCGTGTGTCTGGGACACGTACAGTCTTCTCTGTCTGCGCACGTTGAAAGGTCGCCACCTAGCGGCCGTCTGTCAGTACTTCTCACTGCCTGCGGCCAGGGAGATTCTTGCGGAGGGTGCTGGGGGGTGCGTGTGCTGGGAGGTGCGTGTGGGGGGTGCGTGTGCTGGGGGGTGGGTGTGTGCTGGGGGG
>ML106328.1:9053-28734 GCA_003697995.1 Taxidea taxus jeffersonii | reverse complement strand
GCACGTGGTTGTCAGCCGCCGGGGACGCCGGAAGCGCGCGGCGTTCGGGGACGAGCATTTCCGGAACTGCGGCGGCTGAGGTGGGCGCTCAGCGCGGCTTGCGGCGGTGCCTGTGGAGCCCTCGCGAGCAGGGCGACAGCGCGCGCGACGAGGGCGCGCCCGGTTCCCGAAGCACAGGTGTGCAGGCGCTCGGAGGGGGCGGCCGGTGACCGCGTGGGCCTCCCGCCGCGCTGCTCGGCCCCCTGCGACCCAGGCGGCGCAGACGGACGACAGCCGGCCGCGCGTGACGGAGCTCGCGGACTGGCGGGTGGTCGGGCGCTCGGGGGCGGCCGGCCGGGTGGAGGAGGAGAACGACTGTCGCAGAATCCGGGCCTTAAGGTGTGAGGGCTTCGACCAGCGGCTTCCGTGGGAGTAGACGAGTCCCCTGCGTCCCCCTCTTCCGAGGGCCCACGTGGCGCTCGAGCGCGACCAGCGAACTGCCCCGGGGCCGCCGCGCGAGCCGCCCCGCCCTCCTCCGCGCGATCCTTTCCGCCGCGCCGGCCGCTACTTCACTGCCGGGTTGTGAGCCAGGAGGCGCCTCCAGTCTGCGGACGACCCCGACTCTGCGTGCTGCCTTCACCCCTACTTTCAGTCACAAAAATCGTGCCGACTCTTGAGTTCTTGGGTCCCGTCTCTCTTCTGAAGGTCTGTCAAGACTCTTGAGGGCTAAGAAGCCGGGAAATGCTTCCCAAGACGTGGCAGTGATGAGGCGGGGGACGCGCGGCCTTCCCGGAGGGCTGCGCGGAGGCTGCGATGGCGGCTCGAGTGGCTGCTCGCTTCTGGGACGGACGCTCGCGCGGTCGCGGCGCCTCTCCCCCGGCCTCTCATTGGTCTGGCCGACCCTTGGGGGTGGGAAGGAAACCGAAGGAGCCAGACTCGAAGCGCCAGAAGAACGACGGTTGAAATGTGATCGTGTGATAAGCAGGTCCTGTGTCTATGTGTGCCAAGAGCTACACAAAACATTAAAAAATTAGAAACATGGAAAACCCACAAACCCCAGTCAAGGGTCCTTCAGATACATGTCTGGCGGGACGTTAAGTAGGCACACACAGAGCCAACTGTGATCTAACACGGACAAGGGAATTCAGAACTTTTGGTTAAACACCACAAAACCAACCAAATAGGGAAGCTTATGCTGGAATGCTGGTGAGCTGAGTACAAGTTATAATTTTCCAAGAAGGCTCATTACTGGGGATTTAATACATCAAAAGTAAAACTTTCACCCCGAATATACCAAGCCCAGATGGAGAGACTGTGGCCAGTGCTGGAATCAGCAGTGTCGGAATCAGCGGTGTCGGCAGAGCTGATGTAGGTGGTTGGATTGATCCGGATTTGTTGTTGTTGTTGTTTTTTAAAGATCTTATTTAGTTATTTGACAGAGATCACAAGCAGGCAGAGAGGCAGGCAGAGAGAGAGGGGGAAGCGGGTTCCCCGCTGAGCAGAGAGCCCGATGTGGGGCTCGATCCCAGGACCCTGGGATCACGACCCAAGCTGAAGGCAGAGGCTTTAACCCACAGAGCCACCCAGGTGCCCCGGATTTGTTTTTTTTTACAGGACTTCATGTTTTGTAGAGAACTTTGAAGCCCGCATCAAACTTGGAAGGAAGGCACAGACAGCGTTCGTGTAGGCTCTGTCCCGGCACATCCGCAGCCCTCCCCACGTCCCGTTACCAACATCCCCCATCAGAATCCGTAGTTTACATTAGAATTGCGCCTGATGGGCTACACTCCACGGGTCTGGACGCGTGAATGCCGGCACAAATTCGTCCTCCCAGTATCACACAGAGTGTTTTCACTGTCCTAAAATTCTTCTGTGCTGGCCCTTTTATCTCCCCATGCCCACCCCAACCCCTGGCCGCTGCTCATCTTTTTACTGCCTCCATAATTTTGCCTTTTCCAGAATGTCCCAGAATTGGAATTGTACATTATGTCCATTCCTTTTTGAAATAATGAACAGTTCATCTGCATCGAGGAGTCTGTGCTTTTAGCTTTCTACTGAGTACGTATTTGGCAACGTGTTCTAACTGGTGCTGGCTTGTCTCCCAGGGTCCTCGTGGTCCTCAGGGAATTGATGGAGAACCAGGTGTTCCTGGTCAGCCTGGTGCCCCGGGGCCTCCGGGACATCCATCCCACCCAGGACCTGACGGCATGAGCCGGGTGAGTTCTATGCACTATTCAATGTTATATTTAGATCCTATGTCAAGTTTTAAAATGGTTATTACTGAAGGACTGTTGACTTACCATGTTACGGTAGTTTCGAGTGTACAATGTAGTGATCCAACAGTTCTGGACCTTCCTCAGTGCTCACCGCAGTAAGTGTGGTAGCCATCTGTCACCATACAATGCTGTCACGGTATTACTGATCCCCTCTGCTGTACCTTTCATCCCCGTGACTTACGATTTTATAACCCCAAGTTCGTGCCTCTCAATCCCCTTCACCTATTTTGCCCATCCCCCCACCCAAGTTTTTGATTTATTAGGACTTCAAGTTGTCTTAGTTCAGATGTTGGCCTTTGACGGTAAGAGCAGGTAAAGGAATGCAATGCTGCCGTGGAGCGACGAGAAGACCAAGAAATCCACAGGGAACTGTTGCACGGCTCCAAAGGGCATTCCTCAAGTACCACATCAAAGTCCTTGTGCTTCTCCACGTCCGCTCTGTTGGTTCCAAAGGACCTCGGACACCCTCCCCAGTATAAACTGGAAAGAGCAACATCTTCCTCCTTCTGCTGTTCTCTGGGCTTAGAATGCTCAAAATCGTGTCCTGTCCTCCACAGGAGGGGAGGATGACACATCCAGTATGATGGTCAGGAGCGGCCCCCCAAGTGGACACTGAAAATGTTACCCAATGATTTCCCAATTTTAGTTTCTTGCCAGAAGTAAAATAAAACAAAATGTCTTTCTATGGATGCCTCCCTGAATCCGTAGTGGCAGACAGAGGGTTTAGGAGCAGAGACATAACAAGACTAGAGAACAGGTGGAGCCCTGACAGGATTTCTGTTTTATCATAATTTATACCATAGCTTCTCAACTGGTTGCAGAAGGAATTGCCAATTTATTTTTTTCAGCAATTTGCATATTTTTCCCACTAAAACCTGGAAATTCATTGAACTCCTGGGATACATATGGCCAGTTTTGGTCAGTTGGGTTGCCAGGGTTTTTGTGAGGTGAGAGAGAATGGATAAAACGTTGCCGATTCTTGGAACAGTCAGAAAGTCATTAAAAGGGTCATAAAATCTTTATCAACTTGTGTGAATACGGTTAAAGTTTACTGGTCATGAGTGAAGAGACAAGAATACCATCTAAGTGAAACAGCCTGAAATGGAAACTGTGACTTTCAGGAGAGGTGTTCTAAAAGCACCTCTTGGGCTTTGTTCAGACGTTGCGGAAGGATGTCAGGTACAGAGAGTTACAGCTGATGGGGTAGACAGGCCGGTGCAGGCTTCTACCGAGGCGGAGACGCTTGGCTCCCAAGCTGGTTGCTCTGAAGGGAACATTGTTCGAGCAAAACCACATACAGCGAGAAAGAACTCAAGTCTCTTTCTGCGCTTTAAAGCCAAAGTGTAAAACAGTTCTCAGAAGAGTCATTCTATGAGCATCCCAGAGGATGTGCAACTGTCAGTTTAAAAGCTTCTTGCTCTGTGTCTTCTGCTGTGGGAATAACGCCAACACGTTGCTTTTGTAGCCATTTTCGGCTCAGATGGCTGGCTTAGATGAAAAGTCTGGACTGGGGAGTCAAGTGGGACTCATGCCTGGCTCTGTGGTAAGTACAGATTCTGCTGATAATCCAAGTTCTTGTGGAAAATAACGTTACATAAAGCAAGTTTGAATTAGCTGGTTGAGAGGTAATATGTGTCTTCTCGAACACGCCCATTCGTCCACTAACTCATTCAGTTTATTTATCAAACCCTGCATGTAGCAACTAAAAGCCCAGGGGGGGTTCCCTTCATAGATGTGCGAAGAACTTGTTGACTTTAATAAAGGGCTGCCTGTATGTTTCATTTAATATTTGAAGAAAGTAAAGAATTGTAGAACATATAACCACCCCCACCATGAAACCCGTGCTTTTTAGGGTGGTGTTAGAAACAGTGATTTGGCAAAACTTTGACATGGGAAATTTTGCGCTTTTAATTTTCATTATTTCCTGCTTAATATCCTCTGACTGTTTATGCCAACACCCGTAAAGTTCCCGACCGGGCCTAGTAGCCATTCCCATCATCTTCTGAATTTTCTTCAACTGCCAAAAAGAGTCCCATTTTCTCTGGGCAAGTACGTTAACCTGGGGCTTTGGAGAATACAATCTCACTGGACAAATTAACAATTATACAACCAACTCTCCCATGCTTTTTTGCTCATGACATAATTCAAAGGCATCCCAGATTAATGGGATTTCAGGCAATAGCAAGTGTAAAGTTAAACCACGTACATAACCACCCCTGTCACCCATCCTTGAACATTGTTCGTCTGCCTACTTTTTAAATCACTAGCAGCATGGGCTCATTCAATGATTACCTTGGTTTAGGTTTCTGAAATATATGTGTTTTCATCCATCTGAAGGTCAAATGGCATATACGTTAATTTTTTAAATGGCACTTTTGTTTTCTTCCTGGCTAAAATCCCGATCAATTCAAAATAAAAATTTAAATTTTTGCCATAAGAACAAACCCAATTTTGATTTAATTGGTTTCACTTTTTCTGTCATTTCAAAAATTTTATGGCTCTACAGTTTACGGCATTTTCCTTTTCTTCCCTTTTTCTTGCCCCAGTATAATCATTTCTTATTTAAATGGGGAAAGCCTATGTGGATACTTTAAATGTGTGTTATGAAAGAAAGAAATAATCGAGAAATCTCAGTGCCATAGATAATTTTACATTTAATATAATCTAGTCAATGTTGTTGATAGCTTCTTAAGTCTTTAATTTAGTGCATGTGTTTAAGTTATAAGAGTTTATCTACTGTGAGGCTGAAGAACTCACTAGACAGTTTGAGAATCACTTTCTGCCAAGATTTTTCTTTTGTTGGATATTCTGGTTTAACAGAACCACCCCTTAAGCATGCAAACGGTCTTGTCCCAGAGGCACTGGGCGTATACGGGTATATTCTTTCTTTTTATGAGAGTAAAAGTATGTATAAAATCATCCCAAATGTTGCCCAAACTTTAATCTTCTTGAATTCAGCTGCATTCCAGATGAGGACAAATGGAGAATGTCATCATCTTTCCCTGTCCAAGCTTCACTTCTCCAGATTCTAAGCCTGATTCAACATTTTTGAAATGTTTGGCCTAACTGTCATGAACACTATGCAACTTTTCTTGTCATTTGTTTTGAAGGGTCCTGTTGGTCCAAGGGGACCTCAAGGCTTACAAGGGCAGCAAGTAAGTCTTTTTATAATTAAACTACCTACTATGTCAAAATAAAAAAAAAGTACAAGGTCTCTGTAACATGAGTGCTTTTGGCTGGCCTCTAAATTTCATATTGCAATGCTCACTTGGAACAGGCTATATTCAATTAACTTCTACTCAGAAATGTATGAGGCGTGTTTTTCAAAGTTTCTTCATGCGGCTCAAGTTTTATCGTCTGGTTTCTCCATGTGACTGGCCTCCAACACAAAAGATTTTTATATGCCTTTGCTTCTGAAATAACAGATCATTATTTCATGTCATAATGAACATGATGCTCCTAACTGGTTATGTGCTAACTAGGAGGTTGTGAAACCAAATCATTAAAGGCTACCACCATGTGGTACTAGAAACCACAGTCAAGATAATCACTCCATGGCATCTTTAAAGAGAATGTAATACTATCCTTTCCTTCTATAGCATATCGAGTGCCAATAAAGTAGTGTAGAGCTATTTTAAATTTTGTAGTGATTTGATGAGCAGCAGGAAATAATTTTTCAAAGGAAAGGGAAAAAGAATTCTTAGCTCTGTCAAAGATTTTATATTGTCATTACCATGTGTGTGGAGTCTGACTTCAGCCATTCTGTATTGCTGAGGAAGATGATGGTCACGGTACTGATGATCCCTCCCACGGATGGGATGCTCACTACGTGCCAGCACTGTTCTGGGTTCTTAATGGGCACTGGTTCTCAAGAGACCTATGACAGCCAGGTGAAGTAGGCGGCATTATTATTCTCATTTCACAGATTAAGAAATTGAGGTTTAGAGAGATTTAGTGACTCCTTCAAAGTCGCAGGGCTGGAAGGTGGTGGAGACTTGCACTTTAAGCAACTTAACTACCCTGCAGGAGTACATGAACGTCCTATTCTGTTTTTCTTTGGTTTACATATGTAATTTACAAATAGTTATATTTATCTGTATCATTTGTTCTCAATTTTAGGGCGGCGTTGGGCCTACAGGACCTCCTGGCGAACCTGGCGAACCTGGACCCATGGTAAATGTCAAGAAGCACGTGGACCTGGTTAAAGATGGGTCTGGCATCATGACAATGTCTGAGCTATTTGTTTCGTCAGCTCTGCCTTAATGTAGCAAGAAGTTGGAGGCCAGTTCAGGAGGCCTGTGTTATGTTTGAGGGCAGAGATTTAAATTCAGAGGCCTGGAATGTGATTAGCAGACCATACCAAGATATTTGGTCTTCTGAAATTAGAATTTTTTCCTTTGAGCACATAATCTGAGGCATGCAACATAAAATTCAGAATACAGATAAAGCTAGTTTCTCTGACATTTGTCTCGAGAATATTTGATTATATCATTGGTAGGCATGGGCAAAAATAAGTAAGTATTCTTTTTTCCTTTTGTTTTGCTTTGTTGTTAGGGTCCGGTAGGAGCACGCGGACCAGAGGGCCCTCCTGGAAAACCTGGGGAAGACGTAAGCTTCCTGCCTTAGTTACACTTTGAAATTTTGGAGAGGTTCAGAAGGAACTACGGTGTTAACATGGATATTATTTATTAACTCCCAATGTATTTCCCTCGCTCTTAGCATTAAACGCATGCGAAACTGGAGAACTCAGGGTGTAGTTATACAAAAATCTAAAAGTATTCTTAATTTTGCTGATTTTATATTATTAGGTTCCAGCCTCTTCCTTGCATTCCCCCAGTTTGCCATTGTGATTTTTCCGTAAGATACTAGAATTGTTGTTAAAATCACCCCGGCTTTTGCTGGTGGAACCTCTCTAAGTGAACTTAAAGAAAAAATACCTGGTTCTGATGGCAAAACATCAGTATGAAGTCTTCAGTAAATGGAAATTTTTGATGTATTAAGAGTATAGCACCGATACTGCTCTCCAGTGCAGAAAAAGCCATTTCTTCCACTGGATTTTTAAAGTTAAGACTCATTTCCAGGTTTTAACAGTAATAACATGTGATCCAAGAACTGGATACAAGAACAGATTTGCTTTTCTGGATTTTTTTCTTAGTTGTACCAAAGTTGAGGATAAAATCATGGATAAACCATTAATTGCCGTGTGATCTTAAGCCAAGTAAATATTTCCTCTTTGTGTTTCAAAGAGATTTATTTCAGCAGATTACACTGAATTTTGTCATAAAGAAAATATGTCTAGTAGTTCCTAATTATCTTATCACAAGAAAAGAAATGACAGGTGGTGTTCTAAGAAAGTGTTTTGATTCAGTGCGGCACGTTCATATAGAATTCGTAGCATGTACCTGTGTGTTCATGTGGGTGTAAAGTTTGATGTTTGTACAATGGTGAGCTAGGTCAGGTGAGTCTAGCTTATATTAATTCCTTTTTCTGGATAAGTTAATGAAACCCTCAGACTGACTTGCTGTAATAGATTGCCGCCAGAAACAATGCCGGCTTTACTCTTGTTTAGAACACTGGCCGTGAGCTCTCCCTCTTGGGGGGTGGGGGGCGTGGCTCTCTAAAAAAGACTTGTATCTGCAATTGACTTGTCACCTAGGGTCAGAGGGGAGCATTTTAATCCTCTTTGCTTCCCCCTCAGCTTGTTTACTGGTTTGTTTCTTTGTTTGTTTGTTTCCCCTAAAGGGTGAACCTGGTAGAAATGGAAATCCCGGTGAGGTGGGGTTTGCAGGATCTCCGGTAAGTTTCTGCGTCTCAGTACAGCACTGTAGACGCAAACTTTGGAAAGTAGAGGACACTAAGATTACCTTGTAATTCATTATATACACGTGCACTAGACACCAGCATCAAGATATGTTCCCTTCTGTTGCTGTGGAACAGAACAGTCTGCCGCAGTGACAGCGGATTCCGATTTCCGATTTTATATTGGCACCACGCGGATAATGCTCCTGGCGCTCGATAATTATTTCATGACCTAATGTGGATACTCTCCAAACAGGGTGTCACATTTACAAAGTCACCTGACCTGTTTCTATTTCACAACCTCCCAATCCCATTTGTCTTTTTAATATTCTTATTTTGTACAGTTCGCATGTCAGAAAAAACAGCTTGAGAGTTTATTGATTTGTTTCTTTATATGCTAGGAACAATGAATCACGGAGAGGATGCCTCTTTGGCTGACCCTCAAACTCTCATGTTGGCTGAAATTCTTCGTGTTCTGACCCTAAGATCTAATGACAAGATCCACTGATGACTCCTAACATAGCTTTTCACGCCCCGGCTTGCTGCGAGGACCTGTCCCTGCTAACACGCTGTGCCAGAATTCAGGACCTGGGCCACGTGGCCCTACTCTGAACCCACCTTTCCGTCCTCGCTCACGTTACTTTGATAGGCCCTCTCCCAGCATGTGCTACACGGGCAGCAGAGAAAATGAGAGAGAAGCAAGCACAAATCCTCTTTAACATTCTTGCTCTTGAAGTTTCACCTTGTCTGATAACCCCTAAACGGGTTCAACATTCCACTTACGACGTTTCCCATAATTTTCTGGTGTTTCTGCCACTCAGTACAACCAACAGTACTGAATTACTCTCCACTTACTTCCTGAAAGTGCATGAAGTTCAATGCTGGGTTTGTTTTTTTTTTTTTTTTTAAACAAATGAGTGCTCATCTTTTAAGGGAACTTGCAGGGCTCCAAGGATTATTTTGTTGCAAATATAAAACCAATTCCCCAGCTCCCTGCTCTCTCCCTTCTCCCTCTCCTCCCCCAGGCTGATGGGGAGGAGTCAAGGCAGACAAAGGCATGAGGTTTAGTCATTAGCGCAGATGTCCACGTCCACCGATCCAGGCTCCCGCGCCCCATCCTGCCACGTTCTCAAACATCCTCTCATCGGGGTCTTGGTGGGGAGGAAGCAGGTCCCGCCAGCATGTGGCAGATGCGCTCTGCCGGTCTGTGCAACAGCACATGTGACTGGGCTGTGATAACAGCCTCTGGTCAGCAGAGAGAGAAAATTTTATGAGTACGAGTACATCTGGTTCATTTTCTTGTTGTATCAGAGATGTGTACGAGCATGAGAATTTCCTTGCAGACCACGAGAATTCAAAGTTAACGAATGATTTGAAATAGCGTAGCTTAGTACTTCTCCTGTAGGCTGAGGGCATGGACTTTCCTGCTCAGGAAGGAGGGGGGACAAATGTCGGTAAAGGGGAACATTCCAGTGCACAGACTTAAAGGAAATTCTTGACGTGAGGAATTCCTAAGCAGGGCTGTGGAAATAGAAGAATGAGTGGAAGTTTCTTTGTTCCGAGAGCATGGTTTGCTGTGCCCTTACTATTAGAACTGCTCCTTAGAGTGCCACAGACACATTTTCCCTGCAGGAGGTCACAGAGGACTGATTGCTTTGCGTTTATTGTATGAATTTCGTTTCTTGAGTGTTCAGTACACAGTGAATGAAGGCGGTGAGGTACGGAACGGAAGATTTTCCATCTGCCTAAGATTGTGTTAGCACCAGAGAAGTTCCTTAGGAAAGGTTTAGGAAAAGTGCTGTGAGTGTTAAGAGAAATGTTAGAGCATTTCTTCTGTTGTTTATTTGGTTATTATTCATTGATGGCCACTCGCCAGGCATTAGGCTATGTGCCAGGGATATGCAGATTATAGTAATAATTGATAATAACTAATATCAGTCTATGCTATCGATGTACTCAGGCTACTGGTGCCAGTGGTGATAACATTCATTTCAAAACCAAGTTAATGTAGACAACGAGAATAATGAAGTCACTGGGTCCTCATCTATTTTAAGAGGGTCTGAGGAAAAAGTTGCAGGCATCATTTCTAATAGTCATACCATTTGGGCTTAGTTTTCTGTTTGATTTCTAGTTTTTTAGTTTACTATGGTTAGGTGGAGGATGCATAAAATTAGCACAAAGTAAGGAATTATTGCGTCTATAGTCCAACTTGTTCTCTCCATATTTCCTGACCAAACCTGTGGGATATTTCCTTTCTTCAGTTAATCTTTGAGACAATCATAGACCCATAAAGCTTCTCCTGAACATTTTACTTAAAGAAAACCTTTGATCACATTTTCGTGTGATCTTTCTAATCCTGCTTTGCGGCCAATATTTAGTCGTTCAGAGGACATGGAGCATCTTGCTGGGCACAGACATATTCACTCTTCTGCCACAAGTAGAGCACAATATAGAGAAAGCATAGTTTTCTGTACATTCCTTCCCTGATTCTCTTCCACATACACTGATCTAGTGGATTCAGACATGGAACACGTTGACTCAGGCTGATTTTCCTGTTTTTAGTTGGCTTGGGATTTTTGTTTGTTTTTGTGTTGTTTTGTGTTTTGCTACTAATTACAATGCAGTGATATAGTTTCAAAATTTGGAAATGTCGTCAAATCAATGCCTGGCAATAATCCATGTGGCTATGTAAGTCATGTTTCCATTTCTAATGGGGATTTGCTTTGTGAACTTCATTCACCTCGGTGTGTTCTGACAGATTAAAGTATATTTCTCCTTTCTTTTCTTTGGTATTTTGCTAAAAAAACTATAGTATTAGATTTTTTGGTGAACACAATTATATTAAACAATTTCCTATTCTTATTAATGACTTTCAAATGTCTTATCTTTTTTTTCCCCCCCACAGGGAGCACGAGGATTTCCTGGGGCTCCTGGTCTTCCAGGCCTGAAGGGTCACAGGGTAAGTTTAACTCTTCGTAATCCTTTCAGATAGTAAGGCTTACTGAACAGGGTCTGCAAGCATTACCTTCAACATTGTTATAGTTCTATTAGTCAGTTGTCCTTAGCTGGCTGTGGTCTCAGTATTCATCTGTGGTTACCAAATTCACAATATGTTTTTTATATTTCCTTTGAATTTTGTTTGATTCCATAAACAAATATATTTTGTGTTCTTACTATATGCTGGATACTGTACTACAAAAGAGACACAGTGATGAGCAAAAAAGTCCATAGCCTTCAGCTTCAGGCTCAGAAGGGTGATAGTCACCAAAAGACATAATGACTGCTTGGTGGGGTAAGTGACGTGATACTAGAGAGAGCACTAGGTTATGGGAGGGGCCCAGTCAGCCCAGGTCTGGAGGACCATAGGATGCTTCTCTCTTTATAGCTCAAGACAATATGTAATTATTCTATGTTAAGTACAGATATGGAAATTACATGTCACTCAGATGGAGGGAAACCCCCTTGCAGTAGCAGTGTGTGCTTGACCACACCAGGTTCATGAGCTCGTAATGGAATCAAGAAGAGCTGTTTGCAGAGAGGATTCTGTAAAGCCTGGTGCCCATCTAGCAGTGAAGAACATTTCCACTGGTGGTATTAAAGAAGACACAGAAGAATAAATCTGAGAGGCTTTGAAAACTACGGCAAGATTGAAACCATGGAAGTTAACGGAAAACAGGGAGACTGGAAAAAAGAGAGGATTTACTTTTACAACTTTTAATGATCGTGATACAGTTGGTAAAATTGTGTTCCAAAATACCACACTGTTAATGGGCACAATGGTGAGGTAGAGAAGGCCTTTTCTAAAGGAATGCAGTCTGCTGGATCGCAAAGGTCACGGAGGTAGATCCGGCAACTTTATGGGTCGTGGAGGTAACTTTGGTGGAAGACGAGGCTATGGAGGTGGAGGTGGTGGGAACAGAGGAGTTAGGGAGGAGGTGACGGTGGATGTAATGGATTTGGAGGTGATGATGGCAACGATGGTGGTGGATCCTGGTTATAGCAGTAGAACAGGCTGTGGTGGTGGTGGACCAGGACATGGAAACCAAAGAGGTGGATATGGTAGTGTTGGTGGAGGATATGATGGTCATCATGAAGGAAGAAATTTTGGAGGTAACGACAGTAGTGGTGGGAGCCATCATGGATTTGGAAATTACAGTGGACAGTTGCAACCAGATTATGGACCAATGAAGGGAGACAGTTTTGGTGGAAGAAGCTCAGGCGGTCCCTGTGATGGCGGTTATGGATCTGGTGGTAGCAGTGGTAGGTATGGTGGCAGAAGGTTCTAAAACACTCGGAAGGAAATGCCATAGCTCTCAGCTGCAGAGAGTGAGGAGTTGTCAGGAAAGCTGCAGGTTCCTTCGAGACAGCTGTCCCATAGGCATTAGAGGAGCTGCAGAACTCTGCCCCGGAAGGACAGTGATCCACAGTCGGAGAAGTTACTGCCGCTAAAACAGGAAACCCATCATGCTCAGGACTCTCGTTGCCCCAGTTTGCAAACACCTGTAGCTATGGATCAGTGTGGCGTAGTGTCAGTTGGATGATGTATTTTATCTGCTAGAGCTTTTGCTCTTTCATCTCATTATGTCAGGTATATTGCCTGTGAATTGTGGTAGTGGTGCCAGGAATAAAAAGTTAAGAGATTTTTAACTTTTCAGTATTTGTGTAGTTTAGTTTTTCTATATTCTAGTACAGAAACTTTAATAAAATGTAGTTTTGAAGATGTTTCCTTGTGAGTTAGCAAGTAAAGAAGATCATTGTTAATTACTATTTTGAATGAATTTTGCTAAAGTGAACTGTAAAGAAATACTTGGTGACTTGCAGTTTAGGGGGACTCTATTCTCCACATTTCCAAACCATGAAGTTAATGGGCTCTGACATGTGGAGAGAATAGATATTTGTATGTTTTCAATATGTGTTAGATAAATAGAATTGGATATTTATAAGCATATGTGTGGATTTAACAGAATTAAGATTTACCCTCAAATGAAAAAAGATCTCAAAATTCCAGAAAAAAAATTATATATCTGTTTATCAGTCTATCATCTATCTATCAGAAAGCATGGGTGATAATTTGATCAGTATATACTGGCTGCCCCTGTTTTGAGTAGTTGAGCTTACGATTAGAATGCTTGCTGCTGTACCAGTTATTATTTTGAATGTCATCCCTAGTTATAACCCATATTCTGTAACTATAGAAACTCCACAATTACTTGTCTTCCCTAAAAGCACCATAGGTTTTTCATTTGTAGCTATAGATTAAATTTCTGTGAAGTCCCCAAAATCTGAAAGGTAAAGATATTGCAAGTTCAGAATGGTACTTTAATTTTCTTCAAATAGGCTTTCAAAAAATGTTGAGAATTTGGAAACATTCTGGGTAACAACTTTAAATACCCGTTTTTATAAGGCACTTTCTGTGAGCTTATTTTTGGTTCTTCTTTTACACATCTGAGAATTTAAAAAGCAGTAAAATACAAATATGTATTTTTCTCCTTAGGGACACAAAGGTCTTGAAGGCCCTAAAGGTGAAGTTGGAGCAACTGGTTCCAAGGTGACTGTATAAACCCTAAATCTAACCTCACCATTGCATTTCAGGTTTGCTTCAAGTGCCTACCAACTTTTCAGAACCCCCTTAAATTTTGGAGGAAAGAGGAGTATAGTTGAGTAGATAAATATAATTTTTCATGTATGAGTGGCAATAGATTTGGCAGGATACGTGACATTCTTAACTTTGCCATGGAGAATAGGCATCATGGCACTGGTTTCTGCCAGTGTAGGACAGGTGTTTTCCTTACATGAAGACGGCACTATGACTTCACCTGCTAAAACACAGCCACTGTTTTTTCTTCTTTAAAAGTATCTGAGAGGTTTAGGTAGTTTATTAGCTTCATTATTTAGTACCTTTTTGACTTTAGGGCCTTTGGGCCATTGTTTCTTCCCAAGATGTGTTTATGTTTCTAGAGAAATAAAGAGACCATGAAAGAAGTACAGAGAAATTTTTAGTGGGAAGCATCATGAGACATATGAAAATACATACATACATGTGTGTGTGTGTGTGTGTGTATGAGTGTGTGTATATATATATGCATGATGTATGCATGTATGAATATGTGTGTGTGTGTGTATGCTTTATCTTTAATTATTTTATTTTTAAACTTCCTATAATAAATCTTAAAGGAATACTTGTCAATTTTAGCTTTGTAATGTTTACTTGAGCTATAGTATAATCAGACATAAACATATAATTACCTTTTTAATGCTAATTAATGTGAACAGATGTGATAGTTTCAATCTTGTTTACAATTTTTTATAGAAACTAAATTGCATTTTAAGAAAAAGTAATACAACAGAATTTTGAGGTCCTTCATTTCAAGTATGTCTTCCAAATGCTAAGATTGAAAATACACTTTTAAAATGACATATACTTGGAAACAGTGATTTGAGTATCAGTTGTAGGTTTTTCACACTATAATGTAATCTCGTTTTTGCTTTAGGGTGAAGCTGGCCCTACGGGTCCAATGGGTGCTATGGGTCCAATGGTGTGTATCAATTTAATTCCTTGGGGGTTTTTGGTTTTGTTTTCGGTTTAGACTATATAAAGAGAAACGAAATGAGATGGAGGAAATATGTTAACTGGTGATGTACTCTTGCTTACCAGTTGACAGATAAGCACATCCAGAGAACTGTGCCCTTTGAATAGAAAAGGCTTCTTGCATTTCATCGTTCTTCTTAACCATTGAAGGCTCTTGGCTCTTACTTTTTTTCTTTAGTTAGTGCTCAAATCAGGATTGTTGTAGATTTGGCCCATTATAGGGACATTAAGAGAATCTGTTTAGGTAAGAAGTAGTAGGTAATGTATCCCCACAGGTAGAGATCTTTTTGTACCCAAAGTCGCCCCTGGAAATACTACCGTTTGATGGCCGATTATAGTGAGTCTCCACTGAATTGAGGGATGTAGTCAGACTACCATAGAATGCTTCAAAGGTGTTTTTTTCTCCCTCACCCGTAGGGTCCAAGGGGAATGCCAGGAGAAAGAGGGAGGCTTGGGCCGCAGGGGGCTCCTGTAAGTATATGTACTTCAACTCTCTCAAATGAACTGAATATGTCTTTTAAGTGAGAATATAGTACTGGCTGCCTACTTTTTAATTTGTCAGCTTTTATCCTTGCTTTTTATTCTGAAATAAATTTATGTTTACAGAAAACTTGCAAAGGTAGCACAGAGAGTTCCTGTGCACCCTTTATGTAGTTTCTGTTAATGTTGACATCACATATGACCACAGTACGTCTGTTGCCTACTTATATTAATGCCAACGTTAAGAAAATTATAAAAGACCTATAGCAGCATGGAATACGATCCATGGAAAAATATAAAATTCAGAATAGTAATAAAATTATGATAATCGGTGCCACTTATCAAGCAGTTATTATATGCCAAGCATTCTTCCATGGTTTATTTCATATTCATCACGATCCTAAAAGGTAAGTGCTATGAATGTACCCTTTTAAAGAGCTTGAGTTTCCTGGTCATCTGTCTTTGCTTTGTTTTATATATTTTTTTTAATTTTATTTATTCATGAAAGAGAGCGTGTGAGCAAGGTGGGGGGGCACAGGGTGGGAGAAGCAGGCTCCCCGATGAGCAGGGAGCCCAACATGGGGCCTGAACCCAGGTCCCTGAGATCATGACCTGCGCTGAAGGCAGAGGCTTAACCTACTGAGCCACCCAGCGCCCCTGTGATTCATTTGCCTTTGCTGCCCGTACACCTTGAACCTGGTAGGGAGGGACACCTTCTATTGATTCTCTTCATAGCCCCCTTGAAGGTCAGGCCGCACTTGCTAATATCTCACCCTTGCAGTTCATTGTTTGCTTTAATTTGGACAATTAAGGACGGCACCAGCCTCTGTTATTACATGATCTTGTCATCCCCATTAATGTTAGAATCCCAGGTTTACAGCATCCCTGCTGTGACCCCTAGCTACAGAAGACAGCCACTTTAGCGTTTCTCAATCAAACCAAATTCAGGGCCCTGGTTGGGGAGAAGTAAGACCCTCTCACGAGGCCCTTGCTTATCCCTTTGGAGATAAAGTGTCCTGTGGAAACTTGAAAGTACTGTAGAGTATAGTCAGCTGTTGCTCATCCGACCTTATGTGGCACATCTGCTCTTGTATGTTTGCTTCTCTGTGCTCTAGTCTACCGTCTGCCAAGGCAGTTCTGGTATTTCTACCTCACTTACTGCGGGATGCTGTCCTTTCTAAACCATCTCCCAGGTTAACACCATTTCTCAGAGTCTTTATCAGAGTTGAATGTGTATCGTGGGAGAATATTTCCATATTATTAAAGTTCTCCACTTTCTGTCCTTTGCCTCACGATCTGGTACCCTCAGGACCTTCTCCCACACGTTCTCTGTTGGATTCTGCCTCTGCGTGATGTAAAGGACCCATAGTTCCTTTGGTGTGTCTCTTCCCTCTTTTATCAGAAGCAGCTTTTCCTCAGCTCAGTTATTTTGTGACTTGATGCTGGTTATTGGTCTGGTGGCCAAGCAGCAGGGACAGGAGTTCATGGCAGTAGCATGGGCTGTCAGGTAAGGTGGAGGCTTCCCCTTATCGTTGAGCAAGGAAGAATAAGCTGTTAGTGGTGGGAATAGTGGGGATTTCTACAGGCCCACAGACTTCGGAGTTGAGATTTCAAAGTTCTTGATATGTCACAGTGCCAAGTCCCATTCCTTCTAATCAAGGGCCCGGACCATAGGGCATAACAGACTTCCGTGGTTTAGAATTCAACCTTCTCAAGAACTCTTAGAGCTTTATCAAGTCCTGGGCCCAATCTTCAGTTTTTTCTTTTTCTGATCGTAGAAGAGTACAATATTTGAGAGTGCTTCCAAGAAGTCTTATACCGATGATACACTACCTTTATCCTTTCAGTGTCTCTCTCCAGTGTCTTCATTCTGTGAGACCCGTGCAATTCCATCAGCCTTATAATTGCTGTTTCTTCACGTCCTTTGCAAGTTCCTGAGCTGTTGTACCCACAGCCTATCTCTTACACTTTTGCCCTATCTCAGTTTGCCACTGGAGACAGTATTTATTGCCGCATCATCACAGGATGTCAAGAGCAACTCATACTTCATCTGTCACAAGCTGGTTAGTGAGGAATCTGGCTTTAAATTCCTGTTTTATAGTCTGCTTTCTTACATTCCTTCTGGTGACAACGATATTAGGGTGTCAGGTCAGGTTTCCTAGGAAACAGCATCAGAGCAAAGACTTACGTGGAGGAAATTTACTGGGGAGTGTTCTCAGAAGCTACATCTGTGAAGAAATGAATAAAAAGCAGGGTGTTTCACAGGGAGAATTTAAGCTGTATGGCAATTACAGCAAAGACCCTAGTCTCCATAAGTCCTCGGTTTCATGATAACCGTGGGGCTGGGATGGCTCGTCACTCTGGTCTTGAATGGGGGGCCAATCTTTGTACTACTGCGTTGCCTTAGAACAGGCATAACTGTAAGGGCCTATCTAGCCAAAACAGCTCCATTTCAGTTGAATAGCCATTTTGTTGTTTACACAGTAAAACTTAAACGGACGCTGCCCCCCTCCCCCCCGGGAACTTACTCAAAAACAAGTCCTGGAAACCAGTCCCAGGTAACAAAGCCCAAATATAAGGGTCAGGCCAGGTGGAGGTATCCAATTAGTGGGGGCGCATACCGTCTCCCTAGCTACCAAGGAGTATGGGCCCTGCCCTTTGGGTGCCAATCCTGACCAAAGTGATAGGCTAGTTCAAATGTCTATTATAGGGTAAATTGTAATTCAATTGGTCACTTATGTGTGACCTAGCCTGATTGTGCAGTTTTCTTTGGGTCATTGGCCACCTGTGCGTGGCCAGGCCCAACCACATGGCCTTTGCCCTTAAAAGCCAGTCTATAAGGCAGAGAGGGGTCGCCTTTCTTTGTAAGAGATGGCCCTGGCTTGTCAGTTTGATTCTTGATGCTTGGCACGAAATAAAGCTTTGCTTGACCTCCGCTTTATATCGGTCTCGCTCCTTTGATTACGGACCCAACAAAACCTTGGAGGGCTACCTCCTTAGCCGAGGGTGGCCTGTGGGAGGGTCCTCACTGTGAGCCATCCTACTGCAGCACTTCCAGCAGTGGTAGAGTGATTGCTTCGGTGGTGCTAAAGGAGGACCCAGATGATCACCGTGGCCTTCACTGCTGCTTAATGTCCTGTGTGTGTGTGTGTGTGTGTGTGTGCGCGCACGCGCCTTACTTTGTTACTGTTTTTACAAGGAGCACATTCCTCCTCTGAGTTAATCTGCCTATTAGAAAGACTGAGGTGTACAAAATTTCATTGTCTCTGAGCTCATTTGATTGAAAGTTATACATTCAAGGAAAAAGGATCATTTTAATCCGTTCCATTTTCTCAATCTTGATTTTTTTTGTCATTGTTGTAAGGATAGATATATTTATTCTACCTTATCAGGTTGTACTCTGATGTATTTTTATTGCTGTCAACCCAGTTGAGGTTGTTGTCGGTTAACTTTCATATTTATTCCTCAGTTTTTAACATGGAAATTTTTACCTGACAAATGAATTATGAGCAAATACGGTAGAAAATGTAATTTTATATTGTCTCTTTTGCTCCTAATCAGGGACACCGAGGTACACACGGTATGCCTGGGAAGCCTGGGCCGATGGTGAGCTGCACGACTTTCAGCCTCCCTCATTTACAAACCGTTCCATTGGCGCGTTCATGAACATTCGCAGAGCACACACTGTATCCCAGACACTGGGAATAAAATGGTGATAAACATGCAGTACTTATCTTTGGAACTGCCTTTTCTATCAAGGAAGAGAGACCTATCGATTAATATTGCAGCATGGTGCTGTTCCTAAGGGCTATGTTGTAGAGTGTAACTGAAGCTCAAGTATGGGAACCTTGCTGTACCTATACCTGTAGTGAGATACAGATATGAAGGAAGACTTAAAGAGAACTTTCAAGCTATGTCTTAAAAGATGAGTATATAAGATGAGCAGGAATATAGCATGGTCTATAGGATGCATAGATGAAAAAAACATGGTGAGTTCAGGGAGATTCGAGGATGGTAAATCAGATTTGAGATTATTTCCCCTTCGGATATTTCCTGCCTTGTTCTTCAAAAAGAGGAAACAAAAAGATAGGAAGGAAAAATAAGACTAGTTTAAAAGGGATTTTATTACTACGAAACGGATGGAATTACATCACACTCCTCAAAGAAGAATCAGGATAACCTGGAATGGAATTCCTCTTATGCTCACTCATCTCCTTTCAACCTGGCCTTTAAATCAATGGCCTAAACTGTATGCACGCGCCCCCCCCCCATATGGGATAGTCACAAATATCCACATATTGGCCTGAAAAAAATATCACTCTTAAATACCTACATGATTCTTAAGCATCATTTTTATAAAGTGCAGTCCTAGATTTTGGTACAAAACCTAACTTTCTAAAAACTATATTCCTTGATTAGCACAAAGTACATCTCTCAGGAAGCAATTATTTCAAACAATTTGTGTTTGTGACTGGCTTATTCTCTAACACACTACCACAAGTATTTGATACCACTGGACATAACTTTTAGCACTATTCCCTATCAGTGTTAGAAGGTA
>RCUC01149027.1:0-19597 GCA_003697995.1 Taxidea taxus jeffersonii | reverse complement strand
GGCCTGAAAATGTAACAGCCATGGGGCTGTAGCAGCAGAGTGTCTGATGTAATTTGCATAATCTGTTTTCCAAGAAAATCACAGCAGCATGGAGAAGTTTATCAGGAATATGCCAGATCTCAAAGGTAAAGAGTCCACCTGGGATACATTTGCTGTTGCGTTACTTCAGGGGCGTATACATCATGCAAATCCTGTTACACTCACTTTCAATGCAGACAAATACATTTTTTTCCACTTGGAGAATTTTAATTTCATTTCCCTTTTATAAAAGTAAAATGATATGCATGTGGTTTTTTTGTTGTTGTTGTGCAGAAGATTTAATAATAAGGTGTACCATTACCTCCTCTCCCATCCCCAGTACAATTTCCTAGAGTCAACCAACTTTCAGTGGTTTTCATTTCTAGTTCTTCTGGGAGCCTCCTGAATATCCTTAAATAATATGCCATCCTTGACTTATCAGAAATACTGTTTATTCATCCATCCTTATTGAATTTTGATATACTTCATTTTTTCTAATGGCTGCAACTGCACAGTCTTTGACCTCATAACTTATTACTCTTCCCCCTGAGAGACGTGCCTGTTCCTCAGACACACCAGGTTTACTTCTGCCTCAGTTTCCTTGCACTTGGTGTTCCCACTGCCTGGAATACATTTCCTCCAGATACGCCCATACCCCACTCCCTCTAGTCTTCACTTCAGAGTCGTTTCAAGAAGACAGAGCTGGGATTGAAATCCAGACACCACATCCTCAAGTCAAGGTTAATAATACTGCATTTTGTTCTCTACTTATATTAAAATCTTTCCTTAGTGGATTCTTAAAGTTTGAAAATGAATAATCTGTTTTTATACTCTATACTGGGATTATTGTCCTTTTCTTCAGGTCCCAACTCATGATTTCTTGCCAATCAGAGGAGGAGGCTGTTCCTAGATGCTTCTTTCCTTTGCGCCCAACTTTGTTTACTTCCCTTTCTGATCCTAGAGGCTGGTGAGACTGTAGTCAGTTAGAGCTGGTCTTGCCTTGGGTTTACTCTCATGAAGGGATATTTAGCTTTTATTTTTGAGGGGTGGAAAAGAGTAAATGATGGTAGAATACATTTGAAAAGTGATGAATATTGGTAGGTTACACCCACTTATGTCTAATTCCCAATATTTTCTGAAATAATTGTATAAAATTATAAATTTACATATCTCTAAAAGAAGCCCGAGGGTAGGGGCGCCTGGGTGGCTCAGTGGGTTAAGCCTCTGCCTTTGGCTCGGGTCATGATCTCGAGCCCCACATCAGGCTCTCTGCTCATCAGGGAGCCTGCTTCCCTTCCTCTCTCTCTGCCTGCCTCTCTGCCTACTTGTGATCTCTGTCTGCCAAATAAATAAAATCTTAAAAAAAAAAAAGAAGAAGCCCAAGGGTAGCTAATGATGCACACACAGTTTAGAGTTCATTAGATTTAACTACTGCTCACATTTATATAAAATAGAATAAAAAGACTTGCAACCCCCTAAAAAAAAAGCCAGTCTTTGTCATTCCTAACAATATTCTGAAAATTCCTAAATGTAGCATTGGTGAAATTTGGGTGCAGGGAGAAGTGCTTCCCAAACTGCCTGACTTTTTTTCTGTTTGTTTTAAGATGTTGTTTATTTATTTTAGAGAGAAAGAGAGAACACAAGTTGGAGGAGAGGGGTAAAGGCAGAGGAAGTAGGAGAAGCAGACTCTCCGCTGAACAGGGAGATTGACTCAGGAGTCTAGGATCATGGCCTGAGCCAAAGGCAGACACTTAACTGACTGAGACACCCAGGCACCCCCTGACTTTTTTCTTTTTTCAGTTTTTATTTACTTGTTTTTATATTCAAGTATAATTAACATACAGTGTTATATTAGTTTCAGCTGTACAATATAATGATTCAACACTGATACATTTTTTGGTGTTCATCAAAATGTGTATTCTTTTTTTTTTAAAGATCTTATTTATTTATTTGACAGACAGAGATCACAAGTAGGCAGAGAGGCAGGCAGAGAGAGAGAGAGAGGAGGAAGCAGGCTCCCCGAGGAGCAGAGAGCCCGATGCGGGGCTCCATCCTAGGACCCTGGGATCATGACCTGAGCCGAAGACGGAGGCTTTAACCCACTGAGCCACCCAGGTGCCCTCAAAATGTGTATTCTTAATCCCCTTTATCTATTTCACCCATCCCCCTGCCCACCTCCCCTCTGGCAACTACCAGTTTGTTCTCTGCATTTAAGAGTCTGGGTTTTTGTCTCTTTTTTTCTTTGTTTGTTCATTTGTTTAGTTTCTTAAATGCCGCACATGAGTAAACTCATATGGTAGTTGTCTTATTCTAAGTTATTTCACTTAGCATTATACTTCTTAGGTTCATCGATGTTGTAAATGGCGAGATCTCATTCTTTTTTTATGGTTGAGTAATATTCTGTTGCACATATGTATCATATCTTCTTTATCCATCAACTGGTGGACACTTGAGTATCTTCCATATCTTCATTACCGTAAATAATGCTGCGATAAACATAGGGGTTTTCAAATATCTTTTCAAATTAGTGTGTTCATTTTCATTGGTAAGTGTCCAGTAGTGGAACTATTGGACCATATGGTAGTCCTATTTTTAATCTTCTGAGAAGCCTCCATCCTGCCAGACTACCTGACTCTTTCTTTGTCTTAGGACAAGTTAGGATGGGAAAGGTCTTGCCTAAGACACAGCTGGAACTGTAGGAACAGAAACTGGCAGATTTCAAAAACCCTCTGGGCAGCTGCAGAATTATATTTTGTAGCAAATACATTAAAATAACTTCCAATCCATGTGTTATGGGGAAAATGAATCACTTCTGTGCTGTCTTCAGAAATTCAAATTAAGTCATTTTTCAAAGGGAAAAGAAGTTGCAGAAATGCTAAGGTTGACTACCTCCTGATAAGCTCTATTCCCAAGCAGACAAGTGTATTGGAATTACTTTAAGAAGGTTGTCAGCTTTTCCTTGTTTGGGTCTAAATGAACTCCTAATATAAAAATGTTCCTGAATTAGACCTTGGCAGTCCCCTGCTTACAGATGACTTGAGTTCCCCAAATTGGATTCTAACCCAGTTGTTAGGAAATAAGACTACATTTTGCAGTGAAACTATGTTATACATGATGGTTAGAGTCCCAGGCCAGCCCACAAAACTTTGTTTAACTACCAATGTTCTAAAAGGAATATTACAGGGGCACCTGGGTAGCTTAGTTGGTTAAGCTTCTGACTTCAGCTCAGGTCATGCTCTCGGGGTCCTGGGATCAGGCCCTGTGTCAGGCTCCATGCACAGCGGGGAGTCTGTCTCCTCCCTCTGCCCCTACCCTGCTCATGCTGTCTCTCTCTCTCAAGTGAATAAATAAAATCTCCTAAAAAAAAAAGAAAAAAGGGTATTATAGACCAGTATTTTTTCAAATTGAAAGCTTCAATCAATTAGTGGGTTATAAAAGCAACTCAGTGAATGGATAAGAATAGGATGGAATGGAAGAGAAAAATATCAGAGCATGTTGCATGAGATAAGGATAGGTACTGTTTCATGGAACTCTTATTTCAGATATGTGTGGTATGTGTGTGTATACTGGGTAACAATGCAAATGTATGTTTTACTCAGTCTAAGTCCAAAGAAAATTCGGGTAGCATTGTGATAAGCCATGTGTGTAGGCCGTGCAATAAGTGTGTCTCCCTGCATGGCATGTTCGGAGTCACAACTCTGGGCATCAGGATTACATTTCTGCAAATAGTTCGGATTTCAAGTGATTTATTTATTTATTTATTTTCGGATTTCAAGTGATTTAAACTAACTCCTGTTGAGCAGGAGATGTGTGTGTGTGTGTGTGTGTGTGTGTGTGCGCGTCTCTCTCTCTCTCTCTCTCTCTCTCTCTCATGAGAAGCTGGGGTTCCTGGGGAGGAGATGAAGAGTGGGAGAATGAGTACTGGTGGAGTAGGCAAGTAATGACTGGGATTCCTAGGTGGGAGTTGACAAGTTTTTTGTGCTACTTGTGAGCTAAAAATGGTTTCCACGCTTTAAAAAAATTGTTAAAGAAAGAAGAATAAAAGGTAACAGAAACCATATGTGGCCAGCAAAGCCTGAAATATTAACCATCTAGCCCTTTGCAGAAAAAGTTTGCAGAACTATTCTAGGGGAACAAGGAGCAAGTAATTGTTAGGACTCTGAATGAAAGTAAGAAAAACCCAAAGTGCACTCGAAGCACCAAGCCAGAGGATAATGAGATATCTTCACCTAGTATAACTACTAAGGATCAAGAGTAAGGATAAATCTTAAAAAGTTTTTAGTGAGAAAAGATGGAGTTCCTAAAAGAAGTGACTATCCGGCTAATAGCGGACTTCTCATTAGCCGAGGTAGAACAGAAGCAAAGTGTTAGAAGAAATACTTCAACCTAGAATTTTATGCCAGATAAGTCATCTTCCAAGATTGAGGGTCAAATCATTGTGGTTTTGTTTGTTTGGTTGGTTGGTTTTTTAAAGATTTATTTATTTATTTATTTATTTGACAGACGGAGATCACAAGTAGGCAGAGAGGCAGGAAGAGAGGGAGAAGCAGGCTCCCCGCTGAGCAGAGAGCCCAATTCCGGGCTCGATCCCAGGACCCTGGGATCATGACCTGAGCCGAAGGCAGAGGCTTTAACCCACTGAGCCACCCAGGCACCCCTGTTTTGTTTTTTTTTTAAGATTTTATTTATTTATGACAGAGAGAAACACAGTGAGAGAGGGTACACAAGCACAGGGGAGCCCAAGTGGGGCTCAATTCCAGGACCTTAGGATCCTGACCTGAGCTGAAGGTAGACACTTAATGACTGAACCACCCAGGTGCCCCAAATCATTGGTTTTAACAATATAATTTTTTTTTTATCTGTGTTTGAGTAAAAGCAAAAATAAACTATTGGGATTACATCAAAAAGCTTTTCGGGGCACCTCGGTGGCTCAGTTGTTAAGGGTCTGCCTTTGGCTCAGGTCATGATCCCAGGGTCCTGGGGTCGAGCCCCACAACGGGCTTCTGCTCAGTGGGAAGCCTGCTTCTCCCTCTCCCACTCCCTCTGTTTGTGTTCCCTCTCTCGATGTATCTCTCTCTGTCAAATAAATAAATAAATAAATAAATAAATAAATAAATAAATAGCTTTTGCACAGTGAAGGAAACCATCGACAAAATGAAAGGACAACCTACTGAATGGGAGAGATACTTGCAAACAGTATATACAATAAAGGGTTAATATCCAAAAATTTATAAACTCACACAACTACACACACACATACACACACACACACACATTTTCACACACACACACACAATCTGATTAAAAAATGGGCAGAGGACCTGGACAGATATTTTTCTAAAGACATACAGATGCCCAGCAGGCATATGAAAAAATGGCTCAACAACACTAAACATCAGGGAAATGTAAATCAAAACCACAACAAGATATCACCTCATACCAGGTAGAATGGCTGTTATTAAAAAGACAAGAAATAACAAGTGTTGGCCAGGATGTTGAGTAAAGAGAACTCTTGTGCACTGTTGGTGGGAATGCAAACTGGTATAGCCACTGGGGAAATCAGTATTAAAAAATTAAAAACAGAGCTACCATATGATCCAGCAATTCCACTGTTGGGAATTTATCTAAAGAAAACAAAAATACTAGTTCAAGAAGATATATGCAATTCTATGTTCATTGCAGTATTATTTACAATGACCAAATATGGAAGCAACTTAAGTATCCATCATATATGAATGGATAAAGAAGATTTTGTGTGTGTGTGTGTGTGTGTGTGTGTGTAATACTATTCAGCCATAAAGACGAATGAGATCTTGCAACTTGTGACAACATAGAGGGTATTATGTTAAGTGAAATAAGTCAGAGAGACAAATACTATATAATTTCACTTAAATGTAGAACCTAAAAAGATGAAACAAATAGACACACAAAACAAAGTAGGAACAGACTCATAAATACAGAGAACAAACTGGTAGTTGCCAGAGGGAAGGGATAGTAGGGGAATGGGCAAAACTGATGCAGAGGATTAAGAAGTACAAACTTCCAGTTATAAAGTAAGTAAGTCATGGGGATGTGAAGTACAGGTTAGGGAATAGAGTCAATAATATTGTAACAACTTTGTATGGCAACAGATGGTAACTAAACTTACTGTGATCATTTCATAATGTATATAAATGTTGGATCACTAAGTTGTACACCTGAAACTAATATAATATTGTATGTTAACTGTACTTCAATAAAGAAGATTAAGGGTTATATAAAGAAATTTTCTAACATAAAAAGTTTATGATAATTTCCCTCCTGTAATCCCTCAGTGAGATAACTATTAAAATAAGTATTCAGCAAGGAGAAAAGAGAAACCTGAAGAAACATTTGTAAAAACTAATGTATATTTGACCATAAAGCAGGGCTCAAGATCTGTAAAGAACGGAAACCTAGAGTGTATTTTCTTTTCTTTTTTTTTTAAGATTTTATTTATTTATTTGACAGAGAGAGATCACTAGTAGGCAGAGAGGCAGGCAGAGAAAGGAGGAAGCAGGCTCCCTGCCAAGCGGAGAGCCCAATTCGGGACTCGATCCCAGAACCCTGAGATCACGACCGGGGCGGAAGGCAGAGGCTTAACCCACTGAGCCACCAGGCACCCTAGAGTGTATTTTCTGAGCAGAGTGGAATTAGGCTAGAAAATAGAAGATTACTAATAAATCCCCATATGTTTAGAAATTAAATAATACACTTCTAAATAACCCATAGGTCAAAGAAATATTTTAATCAGAATGATGATGAAATATAACACATCAAAATTTGCAGGATATAGCTAAATACCAAATACTTACACTTATAACATTAAAATCATGTGTTAGAAAAAAAGGAAGCTGAAACTGAAGAGCTAACTGTTTCTCCAGAAGTTCGGAAAAGAATGACAAACCCAAAGAAAGTATAAAATACAAATTAATAAAAAATAAAAGTAATAACAATAGAAATCAATGAAATAGAAAATAAATATGTAATAAAGGAGATCAAGAGGTGCCTGGGTGGGACAGTCAGTTAAGCGTCCTGACTGTTGGTTTGGCTCAGGTCACAATCTCAGGGTTATGAGATTGAGCCCCACATCAGGCTCCACACTCAGCGCAAAGTCTGCTAAAGACTCTCTCTCCCCTTCCTCTTTCTCTTCCCCCTATTCTCTCTCAAATAAATAAATCTTTTTTAAAAAGGGAGGGATCAATAAAACCAAGTGTTGAATCTTTAAAAAGACTCTTATCATTGAAATCCTCTGGTGATATGAGTCCATTAAAAAAACGAGAGAAATGACACATATAACCAATCTTAGGAATGAAAAAAAGGGTCATCATCACAGATCTAATAAGTAAATAATAAATATCTAAATGATAAAAAATTCTATGAACAATTATATATATATGTGTATATATATATGTATACACACACACACACACATACACACATATAGTTTCAAAATTTAGATGAAGTAGACAAATTCCTAAAAATACACAACTTACCCAAACTGGCAAGGTGATACAGAAAACTTGAATATGTCTGAATATTAAGGAAATTAAATCAGTAATTTTAAATCTTAGCAGAAAGAAACCGCCAGGCTCAGTTGGACTTACTTTAGAGTTCTATCAACAACTAAGGAAAAAGTAAATGATCTTAAGCTCTTTTAGAGAAAAAAATGGGGAAAATCTCCAACATATTTTATGAGGCAAAGATAACCTTAATATCAACATTCTACAAAGATCTAATGAGAAAGAAAAGTTACAGACCAATTTCACTCATAAACATAAATACAAACATCATAAATAAATTATTAAAAAACCAAATTAGCAAAATGTAAAAGTAACACACCATAACCAAGTAGGTTTTCTTCTGCAAGGGTTTAAACTACATCAGGTTGGTTTATCAAGCAAAAACCAACAGTGTAGGGGCACATGCATGACTTAATCAGTTAAGCATCATCTGCCTTCAGCTCAGGTCATGATCCCAGGGTCCTGGGATCCAGCCCTGCAGTCAGGCTCCTTGCTCAGCGGAGAGCCTGTTTCTCCCTCTCCCTATACCCCTTCCTCCACCTCGTGTGTGCTCTCTCTCTCTCAAATAATTTAAAAAATCTGAAAAACAAACTAACAGTGTCACAGTGTAATTTGCCCATTAACAGAATAAAGGACAAAAAGCATATGATCATCTACAAATGCAGAAATGGCATTTGACAAAACATCCATTCACGGTAAAAATGTAGCAAATTAGGAAAAGAGGGAAAATTCTTTAAACTGATAAAGTTTCAGGAGAGAGCGAGCAAGTGCACATGAGCCCTGGAACAGACTCATGCGTATTTGGAAAGGTGATAAACGTTCTTGTATATAAAAATTAGAGCCCCCTTTATGCACCATTTAGAAAAATCAATTCTGGGAGGATGAATGCCATTCATTTGAAAATAAAATTTTCAGAAGAAAATATAGGAGACTCTCTTTATGTTATCCACATGGAAGAGAATTTCCTAGTAAAGACACTGAAATCACAAACTTGAAAGATTAATGAGATTTATAATTTTTTTGATTATTTATTTGACAGACAGAGATCACAAGTAGGCAGAGAGGCAGGCAGAGACAGAGAGGTTGGGGGAAGCAGGCTCCCTGCTGAGCGGGGAGCCCGATGAGATGAGATGAGATGCAGAGCTCCATCCCAGGACCCTGGGATCATGACCTGAGCCGAAGGCAGAGGCTTTAACCCACTGAGCCACCCAGGCGCCCCGAGATTTACAATTTTAAAACTAAAAATGTTTGTCGTGGCTCCTGGTTGGCCTAGTCAGTTAAGTGTTTGACTCCTGGGACGCCTGGGTGGCTCAGTAGGTTAAGTGGCTGCCTTTGGCTCAGGTCATGATCCCAGGGCTCTGGGATGGAGCCCTGCCTCGGGCTTCTTACAGCAGGGAGCCTGCTTCTCCCTCTGCCTGTTGCTCCTCCTGCTTGTCTCTCTCTCTGACAAATAAATAAAATCTTTAAAACGAAACAAAACAGTACATCAAACAAAAGCCAAACTGAAGTACTGCCTTAGAAAGTTCTCCACTGAGAAAAATAAGCCCCTGTCTCTGGCCCACCATATTTTCCTCTGAACTTCCCTCCTTTCCCACAACATCTGGGCCAGAGACAATATGGTTATCATTAATATGCAAATGCCACAGGTCACACCTCCAGGGGCAGGTGTCCCAACAGAAAAGCCCTTGCTAGCCCCAGTAAATCCTTTGGCTTCTTTCCTTCTCACAATGTGTAGATTATGTCTGTGCTTCCAGAAATCCTTACGAAAACACTCTTTGTCTGGGATAACAAAAAGTCAACACAACTGATTATTTTGGTAGATTCTATAAGGCCCACTTTAAATGTTCAAATACACCCGATGAAAAGAGCATCCTTCAGCTGAATAAGTGCACAGATCATTGCTTTAAGAACCTGTGTATCAAATCAAGAGCAATCCACTCATTTTTACACAAGTAGTTCTCAAACTAACTTAGCATGGGTCAGAATCACCTGAAAGGCTTGTGACAGCACAGTTTTGACTGGACCTCTCCTCTAGAGTTTCCGACTTGGTCAGTTGGGATGGGGGCTGAGAACTTTGCCCCCCCCCCCTTTTTTTAGTTCTAACTTCTAAATGTTTTAAATAGAGGTATAATTGACATATAACATTGTATTAGTGTCAGGAGCACAACATAATGGATCGGTATTTGTATACAAGGTGACATGATTGCCACAGTAACTCTAGTTAACATCCCTTACCTTACCTAGTTATAAATGTTTTCTCTTGTGATGAGAACTTTTTTTTAAAGCATTTTTTACAAAACATTTACTTATGACAGAGAGAGAAAACACAAGCTGGGAGGGGGCAGGTAGGGGCAGAGAGAGAGAAGCAGTATCCCCACTGAGCAGGGAACCCACAATGTGGGGCTCTATCCCAGGACCCTGGGATCATGACTTAAGCTGAAGGCAGACCCTTAACCAACTGAGCCATCCAGGTGTTCCATGATGAAAACTTTTAAGATCTACTATCTTAGAAACTTTCAAATATGCAATAGAATATCATTAACCATAGTCACTGTACTGTACACTATATTTCCATGATTTGCATTTTTAAAAAGATTTTATTTTTTTGACAGACAGAGATCACAAGTAGGCAGAGAGGCAGGCAGAGAGAGAGAGGAGGAAGCAGGCTCCCTGCTGAGGAGAGAGCCATGTGGGGATCCAAGACCCTGGGATCCCCACCTGAGCCAAAGGCAGAGGCTTTAACCCACTGAGCCAGCCAAGCGCCCCCAAAATTTGCATTTTTATTTTTATTTTATTTTAATTTTTTTAAAAGATTTTATTTATTTGACAGATAGAAATCACAAGTATTCAGAGAAGCAGGCACAGAGAGAAAGGGAGGCAGGCTTCCCGCCCAGCAGAGAGCACAATGCAATGCGGGGCTCCATCCCAGGACCCTGAAGGCAAAGGCTTTAACCCACTGAGCCACCCAGGTGCACCAAAATTTGCATTTTTAACAGATTCACTGCTGCTGGTGTGGTGGGTCTGGGGACCACACTTTGAAAGTTAAATATTTCAGGTCTTGCTGGCCATCAGCCATTTTAGCTATGGTTTAGATGTCTTTTTAAAATGACCTTTTTTATATTTCATCTTGTTAAAATTTCAATGGCAATTTTAGGCTTAAGAACCAATAGAACCTGCTGTCCGTGACCCATGTTCTGCCTCATGAAAAAAATGTAATAACGTCCAAATGGAATCCTTCTATCACTTTTTTCTTTCCCACTGGATGTTGAAAGAAGAGTTGAGAGGATTTTGATGGCAGGTTGTTGAGTTATAGAGTTACCAGTGAAAACATCAGAGATTAGTATTATATCCTTTTATTTTACTTTTCTTTTAATTTTCTAAAAGATTTTATTTTTGAGTAATCTCTACAACCAAAGTGGGGCTTGAATTTACAACCCTGATATCAAGAGTGCCATGCTTTACCAGCTGAACCAGCCAGAAACCCCTAACACTGTATCTTTTAGCACCCCAAATTGCTATTGTGTCTTTTAGCAAAGATTGTTACTATATCTTTTTAAAGCAAAGATTGCTACTGTATCATTTTTAGTCTCAGAGATTGCTGCTGTATCTGTTTTCTGATCAGCAGTAGCGAATTTGGGCTTCTCATTTGGACATGTGCCAGAGGTAATTTTTAAATTATATGGAAATTCTATACATATACACGCTGACAATAGAGAATAAAAACCCTGCCTAGGACCAGAATAGTGTGCTAGGGTATTGAATTGTAATTAACAACTGATTCTCCTGTCTGGTTTTCTTTCTGACTTGTATTTTGGACTTGGCTCCACCAAATGGATGGACTTGGCTCCACCAAACTCAGCTATTTCTGGTGCCCTCCTCTGCTTGGTGACCATCTTCACCCACTGTTTGCTTTCAAAGCACTCATAACCTTAAAGGGGAAAAAAAAGAAGAAGAAGTTTGACAAAAAGAAAGAATTAAGGCTTCAGAAAGTGTTATACTTAAAATCCCCCTTTTTATACAGGCTGACAGACTGAGTTGCTTACTCCTGCAGGGCATGATTATACCACCAAAACAGTATTTCTACAAATATTTTAAACAATTTGGAGAAATAGGACTGGATTCAGTAATACACATGTTAGTAAAAATGAAGAAAAACACGTACTTCTTCCCCACTTTTTAACTTCTCATCTCTTCCAATATCAATTTAAAAAGAAAACTTGCAGGTCACATTCATAGATGGACCTCATTTATTTTTTTTTATGAGCTTATTCTTTAGTTTGGCTTATTTTAAAGTTGTCTGCCCCCCCCCCCCTTTTTAAACCTGTTCTCTTTTCTCTCTCTCTCTCTCTTTACAGATTTTATTTATTCATCTGACAGAGAGATCACAAGTAGGCAGAGCAGCAGGCAGATGGGGGTGGGGATTGGGGGCAGGTTCCCCGCTGAGCAGAGAGCCCAGTGTGGGACTCCTTCCCAGGACCCTGAGATAGTGACCTCAGCCAAAGGCAGAAGCTTAACCTACTGAGCCACCCAGGTACCAACCCCCCCGACCACCACCACTTTGTAAAGATGAATTAAAACCATCATCTCAGTGGCAAGAATATCTAGTCAGTAGTCTAACACTAACTGAATGGTTCCCTAATGGGGAATCCTCAAGGAAAATAGAAACCAATATTTCCTTCAATTAGTTATTACTGAAATCCTTTTCTGATGTTCTGTTCTCTTTTCAAAAGACTGTCTTAGGATTTAAATGGATGTAAACTGATATTCTTTTATGAACACATCTAGACTAAATAATACTTTAGAGAAATCTTGGCAGGGGTGGGGGGTGGGGAGGTAGAAAACCCTCCTGGTTTTAAAACACAAGACTTTTGGATAACATTCTCCTGAGGACAGCAGGAGAAAAAGCATAAGTAAACTTTCAACCAGATTTCTAAATCTCTTTGAGGAAACTTCTACTGAGCCCTATAGACAGACATAGACCACTTGTGAAAAAAATCTCTTTTCCCAATCTGTTTCCCTGTTCCTCCTGGGTATGTCTGCTTATTGTTCTTTTATCCATCCCTTTTCTCTTTGCTCTTCTTTCCCAAGCGCTTCTCCTACCTTATTTTCAGCCCCACAACCCTCTTCTGCTCTTAGCTCTTCAGAAAACTCCTGGAGAAAAGCTCACAATAATGTGTGTCTTCCAGAGGGAAGGATACACAATCAGGAAAGGAAGGGAGCATGGAGTGGGCAGGGAAGGTTGGCAGTGAGGGCCAGGACTTAAAAAGGGGAGAAGCACAGAAGCCCAAAGGTGGAAACAGGCCAAATGTCCACTGTCAGATGAATGGATAAACAAAATATGGCCTCTATACACGAGACTATTACTCTGCCACAAAATGGAGTGGAGTACTGATGTCGGCTATACATGGAGGAACCTCAGGAGCCTCACGCTAGGTAAAAGAAGCCAGACACAAAGGGTCAAGTATTTTATAATGCCGTTTATGCAAAGTGTCTGCAATAGAGAAGTCCACAGAGACAGAAAAAGATTGGGGACTGCAGGAGAATACTAACTGAGTGAGGGGTTTCACCATGGGGCTTGGAAATGTGTTCGAACAAGACACAGGTGATGGTTAGACAGCATTGTGAATGTATGAAATGTCAGTGAATTGTTCACTTTTTTTTTTTTTAAGGATTTTATTTATTTATTTGTTAGAGAGAGAGAGGGAGCGAGCACAGGCAGACAGAGAGGCAGGCAGAGGCAGAGGGAGAAGCAGGCTCCCTGCCAAGTAAGGAGCCCGATGTGGGACTCGATCCCAGGACGCTGGATCATGGCCTGAGCCGAAGGCAGCCGCTTAACCAACTGAGCCACCCAGGCGTCCCAAATTGTTCACTTTTTAAAAAAGATTTTATTTATTTATATGACAGAGATCACAATTAGGCAGAGAGGCAGGTAGAGAGAGAGAGAAGGAAGCAGGTTCCCTGCCAAGCAGAGAGCCCGATGCAGGACTCGATCCCAGGACCCTGAGATCATGACCTGAGCCAAAGGCAAAGGCTTAACCCACTGAGCCACCCAGGCGCCCAGTGAATTGTTCTCTTTAAATGGTTAATTTTATGTGACAAGAATTTTATCTCCAGACATTTAAAGAAATTTTTTCAAAAGAGGCAAACTGTATCAACATTTCCAACTCCATTTCTCTTAGACTTTGTAACCACACCTGCCTTTCAATTTAATGGTATCCCAAAGAAAGTTTTTTACATTTAATTTAGATATTAAGCCAGGAGAGGTCCTGGGTTGACCTCCAAATCTTAAGTATTGTATCAACATGCAATAAATATAGCCCTAATAACAATGGGAATAATAAAGTCTCCCTATGAGTCAGTGATAGAACTGGGAATGGATCCCAAGGAGCATTACCTCTTAGTCTCTTCTACATTCTGCTGATTATCTCTCCATGTCCCTGAAACTCCTGACGTAATTAAAGATGACTTGTCAATGATGTCATCCGTCCAACCAGGAGAAAACACAGAAGAGCCTTGAACATAGGTTACAGATTGCCATGTCCTCTAGAGGCTGCCGCATTCAGATTCCATTTTGCCCTTGGCAAAATTGTGACACAACATGAAATCTGTCTGGGCTGCCTTTTACTCACTCTTTTCTAATATCCTACATTCTACCCTGGGGCCTCCCCCTTTGTCTCTCAGGCACCTAGAGACGGCATCTAGGCCTTCATCCCCACTTTCCCTATTCCTCTGTCTACACTGGTATTTAGGAGATTGACATCATTACTTTCCTGGGAGTGAATATTCCATTAATATCTCAGCCTATATTATCAGAGGTCTCTCCACTTTGATACCAGACATTTTTGCAGGGTTTCTGGGTATTCACAGGACCCACAATCCCCCTGCATGCTGTTTTAGGAAGGGGCACACCAGGGACTCTCACTGTCGCACATTATTGTCAAGTTCCTTTGAAGTTTAGGTACCACAGAGGAGAAAAGGCAAAGTACAGTCAGGGCAGTCTAGCAAAAACTGACTTTCAACAGACTGAATTGTAGAATATTATACATACATACAAGTAATGAGGATTCTAACTTTAGTTTTGCCCACAGGCAAATAGCTGTGTTTCTACACCTAGAAGAATCAAGGAGTTGATCAGTGATTCAATTTGGACTAGAGCCATTTTGACTAAAAAAGAGTTTACCCTCAGGGAATTTGTGAGTCATTTCTGTATTCTCTTCCCCACACCACATGGTATCCATTTATAATAACATGCAAACACAGTGTCCTTGTTTAATCAAGTCACAAGGGTGGGGCACGGGGTGATGGTCAGCTAAACTAATATCAGAAAAGCAATACATCTGTGCTCGCAAATAATCCACTTTGAGCCCCTCACCTTGTAAGTTCAGCCTCTTTTTGTAACTTCAAAAGCATCGCTGTCTAGTTTCTTTTTTAAAAAAAGATTTTATTTATTTATTTGTTAGAGAGAGAGAGCACAGGCATATAGAGAGGAAGGCAGAGGCAGAGGGAGAAGCAGGCTCCCTGCCAAGCAAGGAGCCCGATGTGGGACTCGATCCCAGGATGCTGGGATCATGACCTGAGCCAAAGGCAGCGGCTTAACCAACTGAGCCACCCAGGCGTCCTGCATTGCTGTCTAGTTTCAAGGGTACATACCCCATTTCCTTTTCTTTCTTTCTTTCTTTTTTTTTAGATTCTATTTTTAAGTAATCTCTACGCCCAACATGGGGCTCAAACTCACAACCCCTAAACCATGCTCTACTGACTGAGTCAGCCAAGCACCCAGTATACCCTATTTCTGGTTGTCATTACCAGGTCCCTATGGGAGCCCCGACTTTCTAGGAACAAAAAGTGTTATCGGTGTTAGGTGATCCATTCAGCAAGTGTTGGGAGCTGCTGGTCAACCGAGATAACCTGGGCGCTTTGTCAGCTGTTCTGTGTCTCTCTGGGAATTCAGCTTGCTTCGGATACTGCCATTCTGATCTGTCAGGTCACAGCCATGCACCAAAGCCAGAAGGTTGAGCAGAAATATTTATGCCTACATTGCACTCCCAATTTTCACACTTTTTAAATGCAGACTAATAAAATCACAAGAAATATTGGCAAAGTAGTTGTGTAAAGAGGTCTTACCAGGATCCCTCATCTTTCAATGAGATGAATACACTTGTCTGTATCTTTTCCTAACATTTTGGTTTGCTGAGTGTTCACTGAATATTTGGCATTGATTTTCATTAATCCTCTTGGGGGTGGGAACTATATTTTTCCCCTTCTTATTTTCAATATTTATTTTTCCATTTGAAGTTCAATCTTTTGGGGGAAGTTCCTTGGTCCATGTTTGGGAAAATTACTTGTGGGGCTGATGCCAGAACTCTAGGTGACTTTGAAGTCCAGACAACACCAAACTAAACACAGTCATGGTTTTTTCCTGCTATTTGTGCAAGTGTCAGTTACATTCAGTGCCTCTGGGCAGGCCCATGGAATCTTTAGAAATTAGATTGATCCCAATGAGTAAATTAACTCAACAATACTGCACAGATCAAATCAACATGCTTTTGGGGGCGCCTGGGTGGCTCAGTGGGTTAAAGCGTCTGCCTTCGGCTCAGGTCATGATCCCAGGGTCCTGGACTCGAGCCCCACATCGGGCTCTCTGCTCAGCCGGGAGCCTGCTTCCTCCTCTCTCTCTCTGCCTGCCTCTCTGCCTACTTGTGATCTCTGTCAAATAAATAAATAAAATCTTTTTAAAAAATCAACATGCTTTTGATTACACTGGAATGGATATTTGTTTTGTTTTTAAGTAGGCTCCAAGCTGGGGTGGAGCCCGTCACGGGGCTTGAATTCCTGATCCTGAGACCAAGACCTGAGCTGAGATCAAGAGGCGGACACAACGGACTGAGCCACCCAGGCACCCTGGATGGATACTTGTAAATACTCTTTAAAACTTTCAAAATAGCATTGGCTAAAGAAGAGAAGTAAACCGTTGTTTTAAAATGTTTTACTAACACCATTTCAGAAGACTTTAGAAGTCAAACTGAGTGGTAACAGTTTTGGGTGGATAATTTTATAGGGTTTTTTGGAAGGCTAATTACCTGATACAGCCAAGAAGCACGGTGGGGATGGTGCTCAAGAATGACTTGGGGGGAGCTCAGCTCCTCTTGCAGGTTCCTAGGGTGTTAGTTAAAGAACTAGTTGAGAAAATGTACCCATGACATTAATCTTGGATAAAAAGTTGAATGCAGTGCGGTTCCTGGGGGGCTCAGTCAGTTAAGCATCCAACTACTGATTTCAGCTCAGGTCATGATCTCAGGGTCCTGGGATCGAGTCCCTCATCAGGCTCCGTGCTCAATACGGAGTCTGCTTGAGGTTCTCTTTCCCTCTCCCTCTCCTTCTGTCCCTCCCACTGTGCTCTCTCTCTCTCTCTCTCTTTCAAATAAATAAATCTTAAAAGAAAAAATGTTGAATGCATCACCCCTTCTGCAACTGTTTAACCAGACCCTCTATTTATTTCATATTTGTTTGTATTTGTCTGTATCCTGTAATGTCAACAGGCACGGTTACTCTCCCCTCATCCCCTAAGTCTTTAGCACAGTTAAGTCCTGAGGTAAAAAAAGTACCCCCCCAGACTCAGTGGAAAGCAATCAAACAATAAATATGGTTATTTCCAGGTTTTTGGAGCAAGTCTGTGTGTGTAAAATTTTCTCCGTGTTCCTGACCTGTGGTCACCAGTGACTTTATATCTAGTAGCATACCTGGGATATTAGGTATCTTGCTGCATAACAAGTTGTCCTCAACTTTAGCAGCTTGATGCAGTAGCAAACATTTATTATCTCACACAGTTTTTGTGGATCAGAAGCAGCTTCGCTGGTGGTTCTGGCTCAGGGTCTGTCATGAAGTTACCATCAAGATGTTGGCAAGAGCTATGGTTATCCGAAGGCTTGACTCAGCCTGGAGGAACCACGCCCAAGATAGCTCACTCCCAGAGTCGGCAAACTGATGCCGATTGTTGGCATTAAGCCTCAGTTCCTCGCCATGTGAACGTCTCCACAAGAATCCTGAAGGGTCCTGTTGACATGGCAGCTGGGTTCAAGGCAAGGGATTCAGCAGAGAGACATGTCTTTTATGATCTGTCATAGAAGTCACAGATCACCAGTTCTGCAACATCCTGTTGGCCAGCTCTAGTCAACGTGGGGAGTACACAAGGTGTGAATACCATGAAGCAAGAATCATTGAGGTCATCATGGGCGCTAGCTACCACACGTGGGTAAACCTGGTCACATTATCTTGGACCAAGTGAAGTCATGGGGGAGCTGGTAAGGCCTCTGTTTCCAGTGGCCTCTCTGTGGCTCTAGACTTGCCTGCCTACCAGGGCCTGTCCTTTGTCATCTCTTGCTGCCTGCCTGTTTTGTTTCTAAGCCTTTGAAAAGTTCTATGTCTGAACTTGAATCTTGAAACTCCTGAGAATCAGAACATGGCAGAGTTTGGGAAGATCAGCAATTACCTGGTCCAATTCCTACTTTCTATAAAAGATTTATTTATTCATTTTAGAAGAGAGCATGAGCAAGGGGAGGGGCACAGGGAGAGGGAGAGAAAGAATCTCAAGCAGACTCCCGGCTGAGTGCAGAGTCTGATGCAGGGCTGGATCTCATGGCCCTGAGATCACAACCTGAACTGAAATCAAGAGTCGGACACTTAACCAATTGAGCCATGCAGGTGTCCCCTACCTTTATAACAAGGAAATATCACTATTCACAAGACCAATCTAAGATAGTTCTTAGGCAAGTTACCTGTGATAACTCATACCTATGCATCAAATTGAGGGCCCTGGAAATTTCCTTTAAGTAACTTGGGTTACTGAGATCCAGAAGGTCAAGAGTTTAAGAATTACCTTTAGGGCCCCTGGGTGGCTCAGCTGGTTAAGCATCTGCCTACAGCTCAGGTCATGATCTCAGCATCCTGGGGTCCAGCCCCACATCTAGCTACCTGCTCAGTGGAAAGTCTGCTTCTCCCCCTGCCCCTCCCCTGCTTGCATGCTCTCTCTCTTTCAAATAAAAAAAATCTTCAAAAAAATTTACTTTTATACTGCTTCCCTTCTTATTTCAGGGCTTTGTTCTGTACAATATTCCCTCTGTTGCCTAGGCCCTGTGGTTGTATGAATGAATAAACAAGAGAATCAGTTTTGAATAAGGATGGGAAAATTGCTTGCGGCCTTTGATGCGAGGAAGGCAGGTTGGCGAAGGCCTAGAAGGAAGATGGGGTACTTTATTTCTCAGTCTTGCCTATATACGCTCCCCATCTAAGCTGGTAGGAATGGAGGTCATGCCCGGCATTGGAGGGGTAAGTGGACCAGTCCTCTCTTACTCAAATCCACCCTTCTTTGGGCCCTCTCTGCCATGCTTCCAAATTATCCTCTCTCAAAAGGGCCATGGAATCCCCTGTTCCTTACTCCCATGGCTGTCCCTGTATGCATAATCTCCAACAAGGTCAACCCAGTGAAAACAGAAATCATGTCTTCAGACTTGAACCAATCCTGAGTGGAGAATGAAAAGATACACTATCGTATTTCTGGAAAGGATAGGATGAGAGCAAAGAATCCAAACTCAGAAGGCCTTTGAGGCTTTCGTTTTGAGAATGGTACTTATTTTGGGATGGGTTCTTCCCCCTCAGGCTGCGTTTTGTAATTCTACATAGTAATACTGCACCAGATGCCAGCACCACTCACCTCATAGAAAAACTCCGGCTCTTCTCACTACATCTCTAACCTGCTAATGATGTTCTGTGTGTTCTGTGTAGGCCAATGCCAGAGAAGCTTACGGCAGTGTTTTTCAGAGGAAGAACAATAAAGTAGCTAGTGTGGATGATTTATACCTGGAATTCATTCACCTGGTCTCCCCTTCAATATCAAAGCTTTACAGATATTTTCCAGTACATTTTACTGGCATTTTCCCATCCATTTGGATATGGGCCAGAGGCAACCCCTCTCATAAAGAATTTTCAAAGTCCGTCTTGAAATAATGCGGACTTGTATCATTTTTAGCTGTTTGGCAAAG
>ML106327.1:60369-78413 GCA_003697995.1 Taxidea taxus jeffersonii | reverse complement strand
CCTCCAGATTTGTACATGACTCACTTCTTCACTTCAGGTGATATTTTTGCTCAATATTACTTACTCTGGGAGACTTTCCTTGACTCTTTATTAAAGCTCCCTTACTCTACTCTCTTCTCTTATCATGCTTTGTTTTTCTTTGTTTTTATTATATGGGTATGGGCTTGTTTTTTAAATTTTTCTCTCACCCAGGAATATAATCTCTGTAAGGATATGACCTTTGTTTTATTTACCGTCTTATCTATAATGCTTTTGATAATCCTGATGTGCATGCAGAAGTATTCTATAAAAGTTCGTTGTTTGAGTGCTGTGTGAATGAACAATTTGGAGCTCTTTTATAAGGTACTGGTTACCTTCTCTCAGTATTCAAGCCTTTGCTTGATTACTCAAGGGATCTGTCAAGATGACTTTTGCTTTGGGTGAGAGATTTAATGAGAACATCTCTTAGTTTCCTTTCCACTCCAGTGTCCACTGATTACTCTTCTGTCCGTTTATTAAGGCTATTTCTTGGGCAACTGGAAATAATTGTATGAATGGAAAAATGGAAAATTGGTAATTTTTTTTTTTTTTTAAAGAATGAACCAAGAAAGGAAACAGAGATCTCATCAAACCTCTCATCCAACACCAAAGTCATGATTTGCTTTGGTCAGTGGTGCCATCAAATGTGAGGTATGAAAAACCTTGTAAAGGGCTTGTGCCAGGGTCTTCCCTATGCTGTTGCTGTTGGGAACATTGTGACTACAGCCTCTGCGAGGAGTCAGCCTACCTGTTAGATATGTGAGTGAGGCTGTCAGCCTCAAAAAGAAGCAAACAAAGAAGCAAGTAAAACAGAAAAAATATAAATCTGCCAATCTTGAAACATGTTTTTTTACTTGTTTGTTTTTGTGGAAAAAAATTAAGCTACTGGATAGAATGAATGAAAACACTTTAAAAGGAAGATAAGACCCTGGATGACTTAGAACATAAAAATTACAGAGTTCATCTTAATTATTTTTTTAATTGAAGTATAGTTGACATACAGTGGTCTGTTAGTTTCAGGTGTACAACCTAGGGGTTACACAGCTCTGTGTGCTGTGCTGTGTTTGCTGCAAGTGTAGCCACCATGTGTCCCCATGCAACACTATTACAGCACCATTGACAACATTCTCTTCCCTGTACTTTTTGTTCCATAACTGGGAGCCTCTGCCTCCCTCTTCCCTTCACCCAGTTTACCCACCCCCTCTCCTCCCCTTGGGCAACCAACCACCAGCTTGTGGTCAGTATTTATCAATCTGTCTCTGCTTTGTTTCTTTGACAAAATCTGTATTATTATTGATCATCAAAAGCAAAATATTATAATAGAGTGAGGGATTATTTGTAAAGGGGAACATAATTATCACTTACTGAGTACCTCACTGAGTTCACTCAGAAAAATGAGATAACTTGCCCATGTACAAACAACTTTTTATTTTTCAAGTTTTTATTATTTTTATTATTATTTTTTAAAGTAATGGAACAGGATTTTATTCCCAGAATTCTTCCTTCTGGACAGTATGGGCTGTTTTCCCTCTCTATGCTACCTGCTACACACAATATGATAATGAGGAAGACATTCTTTCTCTTTGCTCCACTCTCCCCCACACCCCATAGGTAGGTAGAAAGATAGATAGACATCTACCTGATTCTGAGTCAATTTCATTACTCCCGTGGGAAGGTTCTTACCAAAAACCTCCTTTTACTCAGTTTTGAAAGGGAGGTTGGTAGCATCTGTGTCAGAAATCTTTTTCCTGGCTCATGTGAGAAGGTAACACGTATGAAGAATGCTGTGTACACTGTCCACAGCCGGGAGAGAGACTGGCTTAGCACAGGCTTTGGATCTTTCATGTACCGTCAACTATCTATGCCTCAATTTCTTGGTTTGCTAAGTGAAGGCAATACTGCACTTCCCTTGTGTGGTGGTTGGTTGAGCCAATGAGACAACTGACATAAAGAGATTATAGTTACATCTGACATGAAATGAGCACTCGGCATGTGTTTTGACTCTTTCTCCTCCTCTGCCTCTCCCTCCTCCTCTGTCTCATTAGTTATGATCACAGTCATTACTGGATTGAAGGTGTCTTGCGAGCTTATATGTTCATATTATAAGCTTCGTGGGACTTTAGAAATACTGTAATAATTTCTCTCATTTTACAGAGAGAGACACTAAACATTAACTTGCCTAAGGTCACACACCTGGTAAATGGCTAGACACTGAGGTTGTGAATTATGATATTTATTTAGAACTCTACATTCAGATGAAAATTCAGTGGGAATGTTTGATTTTTGAAATATACTCAGCAAATGAGGTTTCTGTTCATGACTGGTTGGCAGTGCAAATGACAGGTACCGTAATGGTTACATGGCCCTGTTGAAACCAGAGCATAGGGCACCAGGCTTAGAAAAGGCCACATGTCAACAAATTCCTATTTTTCTCCATTCCAAGATAAAGTCTTTCAAGTTATATATCACCTGGAAAGGCCATCTGTCTAAAATTGCTTAGGCTTGGGAAAGAGGTTTTTAGGTCAGATGTATTACTCTTATTCCACTTGAACTTTATTTTTTTTTCTCTCTTCTTAAGATCTGAAACTCAATGATCTTTGTCACAATTCATGATCCCAACAAAGTCTGAAAAGTGCTTATGAAATAATAACCATGAAGCAGAATCTCTAAGTGAAGGATTTCTATATTTGTAGCTCTGGAAAACACACACAAGAGAAAGCTGGTAATATTTGGCAGTGAAGGGGACAGAGAGGATTTCTATGTATGCTCTTTGAGGGTTGACTTCCTTTGTAGCTGCAGCTTCCATGCTCTGAGAACTGCCTGTTCCCAGCCCCCCATAAAAGGGGGGGTCCACAGTAGCCCGTGGTAAACTGCAAACCCACTCTTGCCGCTGAAGCTGACTGGATCAGTGCCGGATGCTTGACTTGGGATGGCCTGTCACGTTTTCTCCCTTGGAGACTTGTACTCCCTTGGGAATCAGAATGCCAGTCAGTCCCTGCTGGCCACTTCACATAAGATGCTGAAGTGCAAGGGTGCCTGGGTGGCTCAGGTCATGATCCCAGGATCCTGGGATGGAGCTCTGAGCATCAGGCTTCCTGCTCAACAGGGAGCCTGCTTCTCCCTCTTCCTCTGCGCTTGTGCTCTCTCATATTCTATCAAATAAATAAATAACATCTTTAAAAAACAGATGCTGAGGGATAGTTATATTCTTTTTTGAGAAAAGACAATAAGCAGGAGAAGGAGAACTTATGTGTTAAGTCACTATAATTTTCAGGTGGCTCATTTTTCCAGTTAGTGTTTTCTCACTAGTGCAGATAGAAGAAAAATATGCTGCTGAGTAAACTGAGGGTGTTTATAGTTTATAACCCAAAAATTCCATTTCAATGTATACACCCAAGGGAAAACCTTATATATTTGTGAAAGGAATATGAATGAGATAAAAGAAAAGAAAACTTAATGTGCATGAATGGAGGAATGAATACATAAATTGTAGTACAAATGGATCACTATGCAGCAGTTAAATAAAATAGAGGTATATCCATCAACATGGGTAAGTTTCAGAAATGCAATACTGAGTGGGAAAAAGTTATAGAAAGGTACAGCTAAAATTTAAATTTATTTTAATATATAAGTAACAAATATAGCATAAGATTATATGATAAAAATCAAGTGGTGTATCTTCGGCACCATTTGGAATATTTCACACCTGGCCTATGTCAAAGAGGTTACTGCCTGTGTTCTCCTCTAGGATTCTGATGGATTTCTGCCTTATGTTGAAGTCTTTTAGCCATTTTGAGTTTATCTTTGTGTATGGTGTAAGAGAATGGCCAAGTTTCATTCTTCTACATATAGCTGTCCAATTTTTCCAGCACCATTTATTGAAGAGACTGTCTTTTTTCCACGGTATATCCTTTCCTGCTTTGTCAAAGATTATTTGACCATAAAGTAGAGGGTCCATATCTGGGCTCTTTACTCTGTTCCACTGGTCTATGTGTCTGTTTTGTGCCAGTACCATGCTGTCTTGGTGCTCACAGCTTTGCAGTAAAGCTTGAAATCAGGCAACGTGATGCCCCCAGTTTTGTTTTTCAACTTTTCCTTAGCAAATCGGGGTCTCTTCTGGTTCCATACAAATTTTAGGATTGTTTGCTCCAGCTCTTTGAAAAATTCCGGTGGAATTTTGATCAGAATGGGATTGAAAGTATAGATTTCCCTAGGCAGTATAGACATTTTAATAATGTTTATTTTTCTGACCCATGAGCACGGAATGGTCTTCCATCTTTTTGTGTCTTCTTCAATTTCTTTCATGAGTGTTATGTAGTTCTTGAGTACAGATCCTTTACATCTTTGGTTAGGTTTATTCCCAGGTTATCTTACGGTTCTTGGTGCTATAGTAAATGGAACAGGTTCTCTAATTTCCCTTTCTGTATTTTCACTGTTAGTGTATAAGAAAGCAACTGATTTCTGTACATTACTTTGTATCCTGCCACATTACTGAATTGCTGTATGAGTTCTCATAGTTTGGGGGTGGAGTCTTTTGGGTTTTCCATATAAAGTATAATGTCATCTGCGAAGAGAGAGAGTTTGACTTCTTCATTGCCAATTTGAATACTTTTTATTTCTCTTTGTTGTCTGATTGCTGTTGTTAGGACTTCTAATACTATGTTGAACAAGAGTGGTGAGAGTGGGCATCCTTGTCGTGTTCCTAATCTCAAAGGGATGGCTGTCTGCTTTTCCCTATTGAGGATGATATTCGCTGTGGGTTTTTCATAGCTAGATTTTATGAAGTTGAGGAATGTTTCCTCTATCCTTATATACTTTAGTCGTTTTAATCAGGAATGGATGCTCTAAGTTGCCAAATGCTTTTTCTGTATCAATTGAGAGGATCATGTGGTTTTTTTCTCTTCTCCTATTTCACACCTTAATAAGTAGACAAGCTAAAGCCACCCTGCCCATAAATCAGTATTTATGGACCCCTCTGTTAAGTTTGGGTCAGTGCTTATCCACTCTGTTCTTTAGTCATAGATTTAAAAAATTTCTGGTAGTGGAGAGAGTTTGGCCCTAGAGTCAGACAGACTTAGGTTTAAGCTCATATTAATAGTTTTGCATTGATAATTTCTTTACTTTCTCAGAATTTTAATTCCTTTATCTCTTTCTCATGGAGTGAATTGAGAATTATGGGTCTATAGACACAAACATATAATTAAATCTTACACGTTTCATATAAAATTGCACAGTAGCTGGTATACATGTTCAAAATAATGTAGATGTAATTTGTATTAATTTTTTCTCCCCCATTTATAGTACATGTATTTTCTCATTTTATTAAAAAACTCTTCATTAGTTACATTTTTAAAGATGGAATAAAATTTTATTGAATATTATACAATTTACTTAACTATTTTAAATACTTTATTTCCAAACATTTATCTCTGTAAATTACTCCTTAGTAAACATTTCTGTGCAAGTAGTGCTTCCTACAGTTTATGTCTGTAAAGAATAATTATTAAAATTAGGATTAATTGATCAAATGGCATTTAAATTTTCAAGCTTCTGATACATACTTTCAAATTGCCCCAAAATAGTGTTGGACATCTTACATCTGTGTCACCCTAAGTAAATTACTGAATATTTTTAGCCAGCAGGTATTTTTTCCCTTCATCTTAAAGTGACATTTAAAATAATAGCTATATCATAGGGTTGATATGAGATGAAAGTGACATAGTATATGCAAAGCCCTTAGGTGGCTCCTAAGATTTAGTTAGTACTCAATAAATATTAGCTATTTTATTAATACTTTTCTGAATAGCAGTGTATGTCTGTTGTACCTCCTTTCTAGCTAATGACCTGAGCTGAAGGCAGACATTTAATCAACTGAGTCACTCAGGCTCCCCAGATAACAAAAATTAAAAAAAAATATCATATTGACCAACTGCCATTATTTTATATAAAATTTTGTTAACTTTTTATTTATGTCTATTTCACTATTGAGGCCTTGATCTTTTCTTATTGATTTCAACCTGCTTTTTATGTAGTGGGACTATGAATACTTTGTTAGTCATATTATTATAAATACTTTACCTCAGCACATAGTGTAGAATTTTTTTCTCTGAAGTAACTTTAAAAATACATACAGGAAATAGAGTTATAAGGAAACAAATTTTATTTCTCAAGTGAAATTTCATTCTAATTTCCAAAAGCTGGGCCAGTGCTTTTAGGCCCTTGATGGACTCCTTTCTTCCCATCTGCTTGTTTCTCAGTTTCTCCGTTCTGTGATCTTATCTCAAACTGGTACTTCTTTGGACCACATTGTCATATCTGTGAAAAGAATGGAGGACCCTTTCTGATGACATCGCAGTTTGAACATAAGAGATACCTCTAGGTTCCTTCTCAATTATGGTTTCACTCCCTCCCCCTATCCCAGAAGGATATGTCTCATCCTACAAACATGACTGATACCAGGACAGTTGTTCTGGAGTCCGTCTGTGTGCTCTGAGGGCTTTTTGGGGTGAGTATTTGAGGATCAATGTACACACCTCTGATGTGATTCATGAGGCTCAGTGTGAGAGATCAGTATTGAGATGCTAGGACAAATGTGCCTAGGATGGAAGTGGGGGGTATAGAGCTGGGGCTCTGGGACTGCATTAGAATACTATTGCTGCTGTGACAAATTCACACAAAATGAGTAGCTTCAAACAACACATATTTATTATAGTTTTGGAGATCAGAAGTCTGGACAAAAAGTCAAGTGTTGACAAGATTGCATTCTTCTGGAGAAACTGGGGGAGAATCTGTTTCCTTGCCTTTTCCAGCTTCCAGAGGCTGCCTGCATGCTTTGGTTTGTGGTCCTTCGATTTATGGTCCAAGATGCAGCAGAACATCTTCACATGATCTCTGCTTCCGTTGCATCTCATCCCTTCTCTGATGGTGACCACCTTTTCTCTGACTCCCTCTTCTACCTTTTAAGGACTGTTATAATGTGATCACCCTTTTAAGGTTCACCTGGGTCATTCAGGATATTCTCCCCATCTCAAGTTCCTTAACTGAATCATATCTGTAATGTTTCTTTTGCTTCATTCTGGGGCAGAATTCCTCTTTGCATATATACAAAACCGGAAACTAAGTTATTGGTAAAGACAATGATGGGACAGGGTAGGATAATGGTTATAGACATTCCTATTCTAAAAAGGGAGGAAAGAAGAAAGCACCACGCCCAGGCAATTGCAGAATTCAGCCTGGCAAAGTCCATGGTGTCAAGGCCTAGGAATAATCCTCTGGGGCTTGGCTCTGCCCTCTGGGCACACCACTGCTCCCTTGGTGCCAGTTTTCCTCTCCTATGAGAGTGGCATGTGTTGCTGCTCAGTAGTCCCTTAAGCCTGTTTTCTTCCTGTAGAATTTTGGGTATGTGATAGTCTTTTCATTTTCCAGTGGTCCACACCTTTCTGCCACATGTGCTTAAAGGGTTTCCTAGTGGAGCAGGTGGAATATGCATTCCCATCCTGTCCACCAGTCTCAGCCAGCTCGCTTTGGTCAATGGAATATGGATGAACGCGAAGCAGTGAGGGCTTTCGATATATCTGTGTGGTTTGGCCTGATCTCCTCACATCTCCTGCCTACTACGAGAGGAACACGTTCTAGGTAGCTTTCAGTTCAAGGACAATGAGGAGACACATAGAAAACTCACATGGACCAAACTCAGATTATAGATCAGCTCAACCAATGTCATCTGAATCTAAATAAGTCTGCCTACAGATCCATGAGTGAGAAATAAAGTCTCTCAAAAATTGTGTGAAAACTGAGACTTTAACATAATTGCAAGCTAACAAGTTAAGCTGCTCCAGTTTCAGAGATGCTGACAGAAGACATGAGGCTCCTAGGTCAGAGACATAAGACTTAATTACTCAGAGTGCTAGCAATAATCAGAGAATCAGCATTTTTCTGTGTTGGCTCCATATACCTCATTTTCCACAGGGTGATACACAGAGGGTCAGGTGATGCCTACATATATAGTGGGTTATGCTACAGGAGAGGATCCCTGAGCTTAAGGAACTCACATTTTTTATATTAGGTAGTGAGCATGTCTTCCCATTTGTTCTGAAGGCAGTTATTATTGATGGCATGCTAGACAGTGAGCATGCCCACCCTTTCCTCCTGAGGGAAAGACCGTCTCTATATCCAAGTCTGTTCATTCTGCAAACATCCCTGAGAAGAAAGTCTGGAAAAAAGGCAGTCAGGGGGCGCCTGGGTGGCTCAGTGGGTTAAAGCCTCTGCCTTCGGCTCAGGTCATGTTTCCAGGGTCCTGGGATCGAGCCCCATATCGGGCTCTCTGCTCAGCGGGGAGCCTGCTTCCTGCTCTCTCTCTCTGCCTGCCTCTGCCTACTTGTGACCTCTGTCTGTAAAATCAATAAATAAAATCTTAAAAAAAAAAAAAAAAGGCAGTCAGTACCTTTGCTTGCCAGATAAGCAGAAACACAAAAGCCCATTGGGGAATTTTCACCCAACAAGCCTGGATATTGTACTTCTCTGTTTTGGAGCTATTTGTTGTTTAGCATTATTGTATGAGTATCTGACAAATATTCCCACCATGACACTGTGGGTTTTCATCTGAAGCCCTGAATCCAAGGAGGGACAGATCTACATCAAAGGGCATGATGTATGCCTTGAACAAAATTACGAGTTCTCACTCAGATGGAGTGCTGTTACACAGTAAGAAATTAATTAATAAATTTTGAGTATGTATGATGTATCTTAATGCCCCCTGGCACCATAGTTTTTCGCCTTTGGTTTCAGTTTATGTAAATATGCTAAAGTAGGGTTAACTCACTGAAAGGAATACTGAGAAGATTTAAGAAAATTATACCCTCTAACAGTACTTAAACTCTGTTCTAGACAGTTTTCATACCCTATCTTTAACCCCTCCAGTAACACTGTGCTAGATTCCTTTATTGCTAGGAATTCCTTTATTGCTAGAGATGGCCAAAGGGAGGCTCAGAGGGAATTGCCCAAGATCTTTGTGTGAGGGGCCAGGTTAGGGTAGAGATCATTCTGGATTCTCAGGTTTGTGCTCTTTCCAGTAGAGCACATTTCTGTGCTCAGCATAGATTAGGCAGCTTTCCCTTCTCTCTAAAATACCCACAGTCCAATTTAAGGAGGATTATAGTAAAGGGTGTAATGAAAATTTGAGCTAAAGTCTTTGGATTCTAAATCTGGCATTGTTTTCCTATATTACATGGAAATAACCTGTGTACCAGGGTGCGATTTAACTTGTATAATCTACTTTATCATGAGCACTGAAGCGTTAAACAAAGAGACATCACCTTTTCTGCAGCCAAAAATGTTGCTAATTGAAAGGCAATTTATTTGTAAAATTTTTTGAGCACATTGGAGAAATGAAACTTCTGTAAGAATCAGTAGGTGAGGACTTTAATTAGGTGGTATCTGGTAGAAATTGAACATAAGATCTTGATGCAAAATTGACAATCCACCCTGAACTTCTTTGGGATAATTCAAGTGTGATACCCAGAGATTGATCTGCAGAAAACAAGAGAAGAAAAATTTGACCCAACTTTGGATGAAGATAGATCTTCTATTCTTACCTAATTGATGTTCATATCAGTCTTCTGTTAGTGAAATAACACTAGTACCTCTCATATATGGCCTGTGGTATGTCATTTACAGGTATGTTTAGATTAAAAGATAAAAAATGGCACACATTTCCCATTTCAGAGTGAGAATTTATTCGTGCATAATACAATCTCTTGCTAGCTTCATAAAGTCACAGGTTAAAAATTTCCTCCAGCTATTGGGCGCCTGAGTGGCTTAGTGAGTTAAAGCCTCTGCCTTCAGCTCGGGTCATGATCCCAGGGTCCTGAGATCGAGTCCCGCATCTGGCTCTCTGCTCAGCAGGGAGCCTGCTTCCCCCCTCTCTCTGCCTGTCTCTGCCTATTTGTGATCTCTGTCTGTCAAATAAATAAATAAAATCTTAAAAAAAATTTCCTCCAGCTATTAAAATAGTGTTGATCATTATCAACACTACCACCATTTTTTTCTTTTAAGATTTTAATTAATTAACTAATTAATTAATTTATTTGACAGACAGAGATCGCAAGTATGCAGAGAAGCAGGCAGAGAGAGAGGAGGAAGCAGGCTCCCTGCTGAGCAGAGAGCCCGATTCGGGACTCAATCTCAGGACCCTGGAATCATGACCTGAGCCGAAGGCAGAGGCTTTAACCCACTGAGCGACCCAGGCACCCTGCTACCACCATTTTTTATCACATCAAAGTTTGCCAGGAACAGTGAAGAATACTTTTCTTGCATTGTCTCATTTACTTTTACCTATATTACGAGGGCCCGTGATTGTCTTTACTTATCAACTGGAATGGATAAACTATGTAAATTTCCAGGGTCACACAGGTAAAAGTGGCAGAATCAGGATTCAGACCTCCATTGGGCTAACTCTAGGGGCATCTTTGTCTGTCTACAAAGTAGATATATAGGAATTTACTTACCCAGTCCTGGATTATTAGACATTTATTTAGTTTACAATTATACCCTGTGACAAATGATTAAATATTTTTGGGAAGTGGGTTCACCTCTGCCTTGATTACCCCTCCAGTTCCACCCTGTCTTCTTGTTTCTCAAACACAGCTAGCTTGGCTTCTGCTTCAGGGGCTTTCCACTTAATGTTCCTTAGGCTGCAACTGTCTGCCCCACTGTATAGGAGCTCTCTGTTCCCTCATTCCGTTCATGTCTTTGTTAGATTATCACCTGCTTTGATGAGCCTGCTGTGGGCACTCCATGCATTATCATTTTTCTCTGACTCATTTTCTTTTTAGCACTTATCAATAGTTAGTGTTATTATATATGATACATAATTTCCACGAGCACAGGGTTCTGGTCTCTGGCTAGCTTCGCCTCCCTAGTGCTCTAGAATACATCTGTCTCAAAAGATGTTGAACTGGCATTTGTTGGATGGATAATGGAAGCTTTTGCCGTATCGTGAAGTGTTTTCTATGGTGAGTAGAATAATTATGTTGATAGGTGTGCATAATCTATGATTCTTAACAAAGTCTACATTATTGCATTCCCAAAGAGTCTGTACTGGTTTAAATGTCCACCAGAGATGTAGGAAAACTGCCTCTTTTGCTACCGTAGAACTGGCAGGATCCAACCCAACAGTGACAGTCAAGATTCGCAGATCTCAGATAAGCAGAATCGGACTCGCAGCCCATATACCCCAGGAAACTGTCCCCAGGAGTCTACTGGTTTTTCTCTGTCACAGAATTACAAGTCATACCCACTGCTGCTTATTTATACTCTTTTTCTTCTCCCTTCCAGTTCTGTCCAGGAAGGGAATGCTAGGTATTATAATCAGCCTTGGGGAAGCATTAGTGAGGTTGAGATCACTGAAAAAATTCTGTGCAGGTTTAAAGCATGGATTTTGGAGTGGTGGGGCCTGGGATTCAAGTCCTGCCCTGACTTGGAACTCTCTGGGCCTCCAGTTCTGCATCTGGAAATAGAGGATGGTTACCCAGTGTCTGCTTTACAGATCATTGTGAGGTATAAATTCCGTAATATGTGGCATTCACAGTACAATGTCAGATTCATGCCTCCAACTTAATAGGGAACCACCCTCTCCACCCATTCCAGAGTAGTGCCTGAGCAATTTCTTTGGGCCCAGCCCATTCTCTGATAGTGTCCTAGAGGGGAAGACACTGTAATCTTTCTCTGCTGCAGGGCTGGCAGGAAGGGCAGGAGGCCAGTGGTGTAACTGTTCTGGTCACTCTTTGTAATGGAGGAGGAACATCGGAATGGTGACAAATGGATGGGAAACAAGAAGTCGGCGAGGCCTGACAACTAAAAAAGGCATCACGAATGGACAGAGAGAGGAAATGGGGTGTCAGCAGAATGCTGACTGGGTAATCTTTTAATAGAGCTATATTCCAGGAAAGAGCTTCCCGAGTGAGGAAGTTCACTGAACCTATGCCAGGCAACATTGCAGCACAGGTTTTGAAAATAACTTTCTCTGCCTGGTGTGACAGTTCATGGGGTTGTATCTCCTTTTTCAGTTTTGTAAGGCTGAGTTTCTCTGAGGAACAACAGTCCTGGCTAATATTTATTAAAAACTTACTAGATGCCAGATGGTTATGAAACATTTGAAATGAATTCATTCACTGAAGATATACTTACTATGCCATCTACTATGTCCCAGGCATGGTGCTGAGTGCTGGGAACAGAGCAGGAAAGAAAAAGAGACAGTACCTGTGTCATCATAGAGTCTACATACGAGGCCATGCCACCTGCACCATGTATAAAGTTGAAAATGAAACTTAAAAATAATACATATATGATCACAGAGATATTTCCATATTAGGGCATGTGGATAAAAAAATGTGATGTATAAAGCCACATAGGATTCCACTGTATCTGTGTATTACAGTTTATTAAACAAATGCCCTTAGCTAATGAAAAAAAGGGTTGTTTCAGTCTTTTGTTACCACAAACAGCAATGAAGTCAGCATCCTTGAATAATACTTCTTTGCACTCTGTTTTGGGTATTTATTGTTGCATAACAACAATGCCTCCTTTCCATAAGAAGGATTCTGTGTTTGCTGCTGGACTAGTTTCCTCAACTAGGTTTGTTCCCATAAAAGGTTCTGTTTTTTTCTTAAATGATCCCTGTCCCACTAAGTCCTGGGAGGGGCAACTCTTTTATATATGTTATTTATTTTAATTTATTTTATTTTATTATCTTGACAAAGATCATACCCATATGTGTTTGAGCCAGGCCCTTCCTACCTGGGGTTTTGTGGATCAATGCTGTTAAGATTCTTAGAAGTCCCTTCCTCTCACTGAGAGTGTCTGTGAGGAACCACTTTAAACTTTGGCCCATCAAAGGCTTTGTCATATAAATCTTGGCATTTTGTTAATTTTTTTTACTATATTTTAAAGGAGACTCTCTTACAATATATTTTCTATCTGGTGGTTGTTTGTATAATAGAAAGCTCTTCAGTGATCTTAGTGTATTTTCCTGCTGGCTTTAAGATTTGTTCAGTTGATTCTTTTAGGTTTTCTAGGTCATAGTAATAATGCATATAAATAATGCTATCTTGCCTCTTCTTTTAATCTGAGTATCTAATTTCCTCCTTTCCTCAGTCAGTCCTGTTCGGTGATCTTGAGACAGAGCAGAGCCAACCGCAATGGGGTGAAGTATCATCAGATTGACTTAACGGGGCGGGGGAAGAGATGTGATGTAGACTCGAGAATCCTTATAAAACTGGATGACATAGGACTTCTGCCAGGAACACAGTAATACATTGTTTCATGGTTTGGAGAAGCTTGGACACCTTGAAAAGTGTCCTGCACACAGAAAGCACCTTGGCCAATCATAGAGCTGAGGGCTCTTTCATTGTGCCCCCTGCTGCACATTTTGCATACTTTTGTTTGACACTATATTGAAATAATTTGTTTAGTCATCATCTGCTCAACAGTACAATGAGCTCCCTGAGGTTGGACATCATGTTTTCTTTCTCTTGAAATCCCTAGTTGCCAGCAGAATGTAGGCTCTTGGCAAATGCTTGCTAATGAATTACTAAATTGCTAAATGTGTGAATGAATATATTCACAAGATAAAGTCATGTGTTTTTGTTGGATATTGAATGAATGAACAAATAAGAGTCATGACTCCATTGGGTTTCTGAAACCCCAAAACGGAAGGGCTAAATGAGGCTAAGCTCTTACTTCTCCTTCCTGGGGTTCAGAGTTGAGGCATCCATTGGGTCAAATGAGCTGGCTTAGTTCCTCTGTTGGACTTCCTTTCTTCTTTCGGGATTGATGGTATGGTAGAGACATGATTTAGCAAGAATGTCTCCTTTATATTTTGCTTAGGATCTGCTTGTTTTTCTGGAGGCTGAATCAAGCACTGATTTTTTTTTTTTTTGAAGAACCATAAATGAGTTTTTGCAGATCTCATTCACTAACAGTACTGTCTAAAACTCTTGATCCTCTAATGTCAGCTTTAATTAAGGGTGGACCACCTACCATAAAGTGGTGAGTCTGAAAAGATTCCTTATTTTGTTCAAAGATCATTACATATTGATTTTGTGATTATTTGACTATCTCTGGATAGCTTACTCACACACACACTTATAATTTGCCATTTATTTTTGCACCAGGGACCAAATCATAGAACCCCGTTAGTGTCTTGTAGATTCAGCCTCCAACCTGGAGATGGCTAATGTACCTTCTGTTTTGTATGCCAAATGCACCTGAAGGCTAATGGCTGTGTTCTGCTGTGTGTGGACTGCTGTTTTGAAAGATACTGAGGTTGTGTCTGGGATCAGTGCAAAGCAGTTCCGCTGTGGTTGTGGGAAGAGGGAAGTGTGGCTTATATACCCTGTGTATTTGCCTTTTATGTTCTAACACTTGAGGACCGGAAATGTTTCCCAACTCAAAATCACCCCCCTCCCAATCTTTTGGCTCCCTTGGCCCACAGTGATGTCATTCTTCTCAGAATTCCTGCAGCATGTACTGTCCGACCCATTCAACCCAGCTTTCAAAGGGTTTTTGGTGATCTGGCCAGGCATGCATATTCTCTCTCCCCAAATGGATGATGTTGGAAGTGGACTTCCAATGGAAATCTCGAATTTACAATGACTCACAGAATCTTCACCTTGCCATCTAATGCCGTATTCACTGGAGCAAGTCATTTAATCTGAATTTGTGTCTACAAAAACTATCTCACTTAATTGTGAAGACTAAATAAGAAGACGCACATGTTTGGCCCATATGAGGCTCTCAAAGAATGTTGTTACTGTTACCTTAAAAAAAACACAATCACCTCCAGCCTTGCAGGAGTTGATTGCAACATGTTTGAATGACAGTTGGGAACAAAGAGGAAACACTGTCCAGTTTGGCTAATGGTCTCTGGTTATTCTGGTTTCTTCTGTGGGGCCATTGGTAAAGTGGCAGATAATGTTGTATAGTCTGATTCTCCTGGTACAGCTGTCCCGGCAGAGAGGAGGATGTATTAGGCCATTATAATTGAGTTCTGTTAAGCATCAGGACCCTAACTCTTTTACTTGTGATTCCGTGGTAAGCTATCTGCAGATAATTTTTGCTCTAATACAGGGAGAAGATAGTCTTATGACATGAGTGTTCCGGTCACCATGACAATTATTTGTAACTGTAATTTACTAAATTGGCCAAGGTAGGACAGGCTGGTCATGAAAAGGTGAATTTTATGATTTCTGTGATGGCAGTTTCTCATTCCAAATTAATCAGTTGTCATTCTAGCAGTCTCACAAGCAAGGTTAATGCACAGCCTTGAGTGATGGAGGCTTTAAAAAAAATAAACCTACAAAGATGTAGACCAGACTCTGAGCTATGGTGAATTTACTAAGGTACTAAGTGCAGCACTGTGAGGTATTATGTAGTGCTGACTCCAGCCTTTTCCCTTGGTGTGTCCGACATAGCCATTGGCGAAGCTTACTCAGATTCTTTTCTTGTAATGTCTGCAGGTCAGAATTCCATGATGTCATGGACTATGAATTTGCTGTCTCTATGCATTTATTTTCTCTCTCTGGAATATGTTCCTTCTACCTTTTCCCAAGCATGGGAGGTTATGGGTATCAAAATTGATAATGGATTCAGTGTTTCCAGGATATTTTGGGAATGCAGTGGTGAATAAGGTAAACAAATCCTTGCTTTTATATTCTAAAAGGATGGATATAGGAGTACTTTATATTTTCTAGAATGTCCTGCAAATAATAGCTGTTATTTGAACGTATCTCTCACAATTCACTTCAAATGTTGGATCTCTGATACTATCTGTGACTCTCCCAGGAAAATGAAAAACCCTTTCTGTGCTTTCACAAAACCTCATGCTCTCTTCAGGCAGAACAAGCCAGCTTCATATTTTGATTATCTATTTACATGTCTGTCTTCTCCAACATTTTCTAATTTCATTAAAGGCAAGAACTTGGCCTGGTTCTTATTAAGTCACTGGCAACCAGTGCAGTCCCTGGAAACATAGTAGATGCTATCACGTTTGCAGTACAATTTAAGGGTGAGATTCCAGTCCTGTTATGGTCAGTGACCTAACTATTTCCAAATCATGCCAACCAATCACCATTTCACCCACAGGATTCTCCCTAAGGAACAAACAGAAATTGAAACTGTACACATCTTACTGTGTACAGTTGGATAAGGACTTGACTGTCCTCAGTAGAAGTCCTCTGGCCAAAGCTGGAATGAAACAAGTGACCTAGAATCGAGACCAGTCTGACATCTCTTGCTCTTACCTGCATACCTCCAGTCACATGCTTAGTTCAAATACGGAGACTAGACCGTTCATTTGTGTCCAGAAGGCTGAGGCCAGGCCCCAAGAAGATCCCTGAGTTCAAATACCTGCCTGGATAGATGCAATGAATGGCAGAGAGAAAAGAAAAACTAACCACCCAATAGTGGCCCCTGTGTCTTAGGTCTGAAATAGGAGCCTGAAAGAAAAGTGGCCCTCACTACTGTAGTGTTAACAGTTATCCCACATAACTGCAATTGCTCACCAATTAGTTGCTCTGATATTCACTGCTTAGGTTAGCCAGAGTTTCTTGCCAGTGCTAGATCCCTCTAAAAGGACCACTTGAGACTCTCTCAGCTCTGCCTGTTTCAGGATATTTGGTCATGAAATGACCAAAACTTGTGGTAACCACCAGTTCTTTGTGGGTTCCTACAAGCATCACAGGGCACAATCCAACAGAACCTCATCTTGTGTCCCACCTGAGTCCCTCTAGCCTCCTGCCTCTCAGTTCTTATTTAAACTTGAGGTTCTATGGAATGCAAGACTGGAGGACAGATTCTTTTCCCAGCCATTCACTGTGGTGGGATATAGTTGTTCATATAACCTCTCAGCATAGCCCCCAAAGATCCATCAGTTATGCTAGACACCCAGTGGTGGTCAGCTCAGTTAAAGGCTTATTGACTTTCCTTCCTCTCCTGTCTTAAGCTTTAGGGTGCTATAAAAGGAGCAAGTTTGGTTTGGGGAGAGAAGGTTAGATCATCTTGCCCCTGGACTTGGTTACATAATTAATGATGAGTCCAGTGTTCCCAGACTTGTCTGCGCATTAGAATCACCTGGGTATCTTCAAAAAATTCTAAAGCCCAGGCCATCTTCAGACTGTTTCAGTCACAGTCTATGGGAGTGAGACCCAGGTAGTGATACTCTCTGAAGCTTTCCAGTGATTCCAATGTGCAGACAAGCTAGGGAACCACTGAGCTAAATGATAACAGAAGTAAACAAAAAAATAAAAAATACACTTCCACTTTTATTAGGAACATGATTGTTCAAAAAATTATGAACCGGATATAAATTCACCACCTTTGTATATGATACAAGCAGAACTATTGACCACTGACTTAAGAAAACTCTTTGGAAGAGAGAAAAAGAAAATATGTGACCACAGAAAGCCTTGAGCCACTGTAAAATAATGTCTGTCATCAGGCACCTTCTCAGGGTGACCTTTGGCATGAACAAAGAAAGGGCTGATTGAGAAATCTAAGTGCCTTAGGATGTCTGTGGCTTTCTTTAACATTTGGAAATGCCCATTTTCGACTCACCTCCTATACTTGGCATTCAGGAAAGAAACCTTCATTAAAAATCAGTTGATAAGATCTCTTGGCCAGGTCATCTGCTCTCGAGTCTGCATGGCAGCTGACTGTGCTAAAGAAGACATTTTTAAGTTGCGTGTTTTAAGAAAAAATGAGAGAGGGAAGTGAAATAGAGAATTTGAAGATGACATTTTATATTCATGGACAAGTAGGACTGGAAGGAAGAAAGGTCATTTCATCCACCTTACTGCCTTTATGGAACTCTAAGCCTAACTATAATTTATCTAATGGTTAATGTAAAGAATCCATACTATTGAGAGATTTGACTAACCTAGTTATTGAGCTTGGAAGTCAGAATGGGAGAGAAAAGAATTTGGGCTTTGCAGTTAGTACAAGCAGGGCTCAGATTGAGGTTTTTTTTTTTT
>ML106327.1:33793-59969 GCA_003697995.1 Taxidea taxus jeffersonii | reverse complement strand
GCACAGAATCAGATCCTTCACTTCCTTGTGGTGTGACCTTAAGCAAGTTACTCAACTTTCCTGGGTGTCAGTTTTCTTATCTGTTTAACGGGGTTCATGATGATATTAGTCTTTGCCTTAAACAGTTTTTAGAGTAATGGACTAGGTCAATCCTATGAAGCATGGGGCATGTTCAGTGAGTGTTAATTCTCAATCCTAAGTTTTATCTTTCAATTTCCAGCACTTAGCCTGATGTCTGGTGAATACTAAACAGTAAATGAATATGAATGAATCATTTAAAAATATGCCTGGAGAGTGTGTACTTTATGCAAAGTATGTGATTTCTGATATGAAAGAGTTGATCAGATAATCAGGACTCAAGAATTCCTGGCAATCCTGAAAACTCATGAGTTCAGGAGCCATGTTGGGAGCCAAGAGATTTTCATCTGACAGCTTGTCATGTTACTGTTGGAATGAGTTAGTATATAATGAATAGGCTTGAAATTCTGACTCCTGGCTGTTCCACCTGTGTTCATTATCTTTATAAGGCTCCTCTTGAGAAGAGTCTAAGTGTAGCGAGGGAAAGAACATGTCTTCATTAGGACAGAACTGTAGGGTTATCTCTTTCCTGAATGGGTTGCTATATTTCTTCTCCTTCTTGACCCATTTTCCCCAGTTCATTTGACTACCAGCTGCTCCACAGTTTCAGATTACTGGTGTCAACTTCTCATCTAAATATGGATGGTCATGAATGTGTGCAGTTTTGGGGGGCAGTTAAAAAGTCTCTTAGGGATGCCTGGGTGGCTCAGTGGGTTAAGCGTCTGACTCTTGATCTTGGCTCAGGTCTTGAGCTCACAACTATGAGCTCAAGCCCTGCATTGGGCTCCATGCTGTGTGTGGAGCCTACTTAAAAAGAAAAAGCTTCTTAAAAATAGCCTTGGGGTGCCTGGGTGGCTCAGTGGGTTAAGCCTCTGCCTTCAGCTCAGGTCAGGATCTCAGGGTCCTGGGATCAAGCCCCACATTGGTCTTTCTGCTCAGTGGGGAGCCTGCTTCCCTTCTCTCTCTGCCTGGCTCTCTGCCTACTTGTGATCTCTTTTTCTCTGTCAAATAAATAAATACAATCTTTAAAAAATAGCTTTATAAGATAAATAATTCACATATCATATAATTCACATATTTAAAGTGTATAACTCATAGAATTTTAGTATATTCATGGACTTGTGTAGCCATCAGCACAATTTTAGGACATTTTCAACCTCCAGAAGAAACTCCATGCTCATTAGCAGTCACTCTTCATCTTATGCAACAGCTTGGTAACATACTTCTCTAATTTTTCTATAAAGTGCTCCAGGAATGTAAACCATCAGTAAGTTATCCAATATTTATTGAAGCCACTAGAAGTGAGATACTATTCCAGGCTGTAGTGATAGGGAGACAACCAAGAGAGACAGGCAAGCAGTCCCAGCTCTCAGGGACCTTATGTTCTCTACTGAAGTCTGTAGACGGGCCCAAATTAAAAACAAAGTGGAACAAAACCCATGGTAGTAACAGAAGAGAGAACGAAGGCATATGTGTTCTATTCCTACTATGTGCCATACTCTCTACTGGGTCATTCTCCTAGGACGTGGTGAACAGGCATTCGTCTGACTTCAAAACCTGTATTCTTGAAAGGAGAGAGTGAAGATAAAATACTCAGATGAAGAGGACTACTATATGTTTTGCTTTACCCAGCCGTGGAAATCCCTGGATTTGCTGACTCCCAAGCCAGCTGCCTCCTAAACAGTACTTCCTGTTGTTTTGAACAAAGTAAACACTTCCCCAAGGCCTTTGGTCATCAGTTGCCAATGTAAAGACTTTTCTGCCCTGGATACAGTCAGCTCAACCAATAGATTCTTTGTTAGTGGAATTATGGGGGGTGGATGTGCAGGGAGGACAGTCAAAGGGTAATTAAAGTGACTTACATTTCTCTTTTTTTCCTGCCATAATCCTGAGGATTTGAATTCTCCAACAAATCAAATTCAGTTTGAGTTTTAACCTTCTTACATGAAAAGCCAGGTTTAAAAATAGCTGTTCATGCTCCAATGATTGTAAACAAACACTGAAGTATAGAGTCGTCCGAAGGGCAACAGACATTACATATCCCTGCAGGAATGTGGAATTTAATATAAACGGAGCAACTTTCATACATAAGTGCTGTGTCTTCACTCTGTATTGCCAGCAGAGTTCTTTGGGGGAAAGAATCATCATCAAATGTGAAAGCTGAAAGGACCTTAGCAATCCTGTAGTCTCACTGCTTCATTTCAGAAATGGGGGAACTGAGAACGGGAGGAGGCTGTGGCTACGTCTCTAGTTAGTGACAGAGACAGGGGGATATCTAGTTCTCCAGGATCACCGGCGATACCAGCGAGAGGTGGAAAAATACACTGACACGCCTGGGAGCTTATTTCCTGATTGATTGAGATGCCACATAGGGTGGTTTGGGTCAATAGGTGTGGGATTGAGGGAACTGAACTCAAATCTCAGGTCTGCCAATCACTATATGGCAAATTTGAACAAACTGATTAATTTCTCTAAGCTTTAATGTACTTTTCTGCCTCCCCACTCCCAAAGCAAAGTATTTTGAGTATCAGGTTGCTGGGATGGCTAACTAGGATGTATCAGTAAATCTTTTAGTATCATATGTGATGTTCAGCAAATGTCTGCTTCCTTCCGTTCCCACTCCTTCTTTTCTCTTCATCCAGGATGTTTTACACACCTTTTCATGTGTCTTTGCATCATGAAGTGGATCCATTGCTACTCTCTGAGAACAGTAATGTCTCTTTCTACAGTGTGGACCATGAGTGATCTTAAGTCATAACTGTTCTTGCTCCCATTGGTTGGGTATCTACTATATTGCAGGCATTTTCTACATGATTTCTTACCTTCAAGACATCATTGAAGACTTATTATTTTTTCCACCTTCTTAATAAATAACATGATGTTCAGAGAGAATAATTACTAAATTCAGGATCTCACAGCTTGAAGTCAGGTCCTCTAAGCCCATGCTCATCTCTGTACTGATGCAGTCACACTAAGGCTAAGGTCATAAACTTGTGTATTTTTTTAATGTTCACCATAAAATCCTGGGAAACATTTGAGAGTAGGAAAAAATACCAGTTTTAGAATCTGAGTGCAAGATTCAAACCCCAGCTTTGCTATATATGAGCTGTATGGCGCTGGGCATGTTCCTTAAGTTCCTTCTGCTCTGTATTCCTCACTTGCAGTGGACTGATAATAATTATATCAACAGAAAAGATGGAAAAAAAAAACCCCATAGGGATGATTGAATGAAAGATGATGTGCGCAGCCTTCTTAGCCTAGGGTTGGATGTAAATGTTACTCACTTACACCTTCACTTTGCCCTCTGTGCAGTTAGCCTATGGAGATTAGATCATTGTTCTTAAAAGGATCGCACTGGGTATTATGGAGGGCACATACTGCATGGAGCACTGAGTCTGTGCATAAACAATGGATTCTGGAACACTGAAAAGAAATTAAGTAAATAAATAAAGATTAAAAAAATAAAAACTAGAAAAATTAAAAAAGGATCACACTGAAGAGAAGCACTTTATTTTATTATTTGTTAATTTTTTATTATTTGAGACATGTTTACCTGCTTTTTTTTTTTTTTTACACTCCATGGTGACTAACATAACACAATGAAGAGAAGCACTTTAAATATTCCCATGCATTATCATTCTTTGACCACATCCCGCTCCTGTTATAAATATAGCTAAGACATTGACATTGGGGAAGGTAAATTTAAGGGACTGGTTCACACTTCTTTTCTCAAAATTTTCTAGGCAAAAAAAATCTTTTTAAAAGTCCAGGTCACCAAAAAATAACTAACTAACTAACTAACTAACCCCACAAAAAAACAGGTTATCTGCTTCATGTCCATCAGAACCCTGGTGGATTGATTTGATGGAGCAATAGGGGAGATAATGATGTGGATATTTGGGGAATGACCCTTAATGGAGTAGGGTAGAGGACATCATTTGTTTTGCTATCCCAAACCTCTTCTATGAATACCACCTAGTGAGTTAATCTCAGAGTTGAGGTCTATAAAATACCAACAGAGGAGAGATTGCTTCCCGCAATGACAGTATGGGTATTCATCTGGATCATGAGTCACCTGACTCATCATTTTCTTTTGTTTTTGTTTTCCCTAGCTTGTAAGCTATCAAAACTAAGTATTGAACATAGCTATTGTATATTTCTTAATTGACTCTCTGGATACAGTTTTTCCTCTTCACTTCTAGTGTGTGTGTGTGTGTGTGTGTGTGTGTGTGTGTGCGTGGTGGGGGGCTGGGCTTATTTGAAAGTTTTTGGCCTGACTGCATTTTTTGTAAGCTGCCTCAAATAACTTTTTGCCAGATGTATAGAAATAAATATGGATTAGATAGATAGAAAGACTGGGATACCAAATTTGAGGAGAGAAAGGGTAAAAATATAAAGACAGAAAAAATAACTCTCATGATCTAATTAAAATAAAAAGTAAATATTGTCACACACTCTTCTGTAAGTGGTTATTAAGGGTAAAGTAGTATAATGATTATGTCTACTATTACTAATAGTAATACATGCATATACTCTGCCCTGCCAGTTTACTTGATACGACACTTGTCCATAAAATATTAGCCCCTTACTTTTCTGTTCTCTACCACCTCTGAGGGATGGGAACAGGAAAGAGGGCTGGGACCCCACTGAACCCTCTGAGGTCAGGGACAGTTCTTCCTTGGGTCATTCTTCGGACTCTACACCTAGGGCAGAGCCCACACTCTCAGCCCAGGGCAGAATGAAGGAACAAAAGAATGAGTGAATGGAGATGTCAAGAATTTATTTCCCCTATGACAGCAGGTTAAGTTGGTTGAAAATATGAAGGAGTCTTGATCAGCGGGAACCATATGTATTATAAAGAATTACTTAACCTATGTGGTCCTCAGTGGAGAGCATGGGGACCCAGTGATGGGAATTCCTGTAGGCAGAGGTGTTCCTGAGGGTGTCAGAAAACGGATGTGTCAAATTTCATCCAACATCTTCTTCCTCAGCCAGGATTTTTATGGCTCTGCTCTACATGCAACAATTTTTACATAGAGGTTTCTTCAGTGTAATAGCTACGGATAGGCTTTTCAACTCCATTCTTTAATTATATTGTCCACTGTACCATCTCTGTGAAACTAGGGAATTTTGGAGAAAGCTGAAATTCATTTCAAAAGTTATGAATCTTGTATAATTCATTTATTCAGGGGCCCATAAAAAGCATTAAAATTTAAGAGACTGATATAAAAATGAGTGTAATTGCACCTGGTTTGAGATTCCTTTCCATTCTGTGACTCCATTTTAATTTTATTACCACTTAACTTTACAGTGTTTAATTGGAGTGCTGAAGACTGATTGCTGCAGCATGTGGGTACGATGGAACGCCCCCCCCCTTTATAAATACCATGTGGCTCCAAGGCCTCTCTTTTGGTGGACAAGGACCAAAGTGTAGTTTAGAGAAGGAAGGGTAATTCAGACTCTTGTGGTCCTCATTGGTGGTCTGGGGCCAGTGTTTGTAGTGAACAAATGAAATTCTTCACATCCTGCAAGTCCTCACATCTCAGTTCCCTTGCTTTGGTGCCCTGTGTCATCAGTAACCCAACAGAACATATTGTGTAGAAACATTTCCTACTCTCGGATCCCCAAACCATCTGGCAAATCTTTTGTCTCTCGCTTTTACAAATGGCAGGCTGGCTCATGAGTAAATTGTCATGAGAGAAAGCAGCTGACAGCAAACACTGAATGCTCCTAGATCATTTGCTCTGGTAAGCGAGAGAACACATGTGAACCTGGCGGAGAGCAGGGAGTGGCATTCATAGTGGCATGCATGTTGAGGCCCCTTTGAATCTTTATCATATTAAGCACAAAGATGAACAGTTTCTCGCTGAACCGTGCAGACCTTCCCCTGTAACGATACGTGTTCAAAGTTCCGTGACAATTTCGATTTGTAGCAAGGTGACAGGGCTAAACCCTCAGCTCCACTGACCTTTAATTTATAAGGAGTACAGGTGCTATTTTCCCCTAGCCATGTCTTTATGACACTAGAAAAAAGTCACATAGGAAAGCAGAGGATTTCCCAAACACCAAGTCGTGAAACTCTATTTCTTCACAACTTATTTCCTTAAAGCAAGCCTAGATTCCTTCAGGTACCTAACCTGTTTGCAGGGAGATGAGATTCTTTGCCACTTTCAAGGAAAAGACACTGCAGTGGGGTGCAAATAGGGTGCACAAAGAAAGTGACCCTGGTGGTGCATTCCACGCTACCCTCTCTCCCGCCCCGCCCCAACTCAGCAATCTGTTCACGCTGCATTTCCTTCCCTGGTGACAACTGAAGGCCACTGCAGCCACCATTAGGCAGAAATAAAGCTTCCCTGGCTTAGTCTGTTATTAACCGATGAACGTCCTGAATGGAAACTTCCATAGAGAAGCTGCCATGGCAAATTATATAGGGTCCAAACTCTGGAGTCAGAAACAAGTAGGTCTGAATTTTGGGATTCTTTGATTATTAGTGTGGTCCTGGAGTAAGTATGTCAGCATATCTCAGCCTCTGTTCACATGGACCTAAATTGCAGATGACATTTCCTGTGCTTCGTGGTTGGAGTGACATTAAGTGAGTAGGTCCTGTTTGGTGTCCTGCAGGGCTCCACTTTATGGGGTGGGCGGGTTCCCATCCTTCAGCTCTTGTGACTTTTGGCTGCTAATGCTTTGTAACCGCATCCCTTTGTGCTCTGCTGATGGGAAATTTATAGGATGCTGTTCACTCTTCCTGGGTTTGGAGAAGGTGAGCGGTAGCCTGCAGCTAATGACCAACTGATTGGGTGCTCAGAACACTTCTTGCTGTAAGGTGGGAGAACTCTGTTATGTCATTCATACTTCAGACTGCTCCATGGAATCAGGCAGAGGCTATATCTCCACCAAAATCACATCTTTGCCTGACTTTTCCCTCTGTATATCCTGAGAGAACTCCCCCGATCAATTATTACTTCAAAAGTATTCATCTCCGGCTCTCTCCTAGGAAAACTGACTGAGACAGCTTGTTAGGTATCTGCAGTAAAGGTCATTACTTCTTTTGTTCTACCGCTTTCTCCCAACAATGTTTCTGAGAACTAGATTTGTTTTGACTGGGAAAATTATGATTAAATAATAGAAAGTTAAAAAAAATCCCAAGTAATAAAACTTACTTTAGGAGTGCCTGGGTGGCTTAGTCTGTTAAATGTCTGACTTTTGTTCAGGTCATGGATCTTAGGGTCCTGTGATCAGGGGCCCCACGTCAGGCTCTATGCTCAGTGGGGAGTCTGCTTCTCCCTCTCTCTGGGCCCTCACCTCTGCTCATGCTCTTTCTCTCTTAAATAAATAGATGAAATATTTAAGAACGTACTTTAAAAACATAAAAAGGAAACAAATTCTGTCAAGTTATCTGCCCTACAAATAAGAAAAGATTTGTGTCCAATATAAAGAACTACAAGAAAAAGGAAGATCAATAAAAGAGCACTAGAGAATGTGGTCCTTTGATTTGCAGAAGAGGAAACCGGACTGGCCAATACAGACATGAAAAAAATTAATCCCAGGAGGGAAAAATGAGATTTTGAACCCATTCCACAGGCAAAATTACAGTGTCTGATAGTATTGACAAACATGTGAAGCAAACATGAACTTAGACTTGCTGGTGAGATATTTACTTCAATATTTAATTCGTTACCATTGCCATTTTGAATTATAATTTCTCAGTATCTCATAACTTTGAGGATATGCATATTTTACAAATCATCAATTATGCTTTTAAGAATTTACCACCCATAACTGTCACACATATACAGGAATATTCCTGGCAACATTATTTGTTAAAGCAGAAGACAACAAACTAACAAAACTTGGAAACAACCTTCATATTCATTATCAGCAGAATGAATAAAGCATTTGTAACATACTTATGGAATGAATACGAGGGAGCTCCCAAAATGGATGAACTAGAATGACATATATCAATAAGGAAAACTTGGGAATATGACGTTGATCAGAGAACACAAGTTGCAAAGGATATGATCAGTATGACGCCATTAATTACTTTTTTAACTGGAAAAAGTTCTACACATTTTATTTCCGAATATGTACAACTATTGTGAAAGTATACAAACACAGACTTGAAGGTAGACACTAACTTTATAAGGTACTTACCTGGAAAGTGGAAGGCTCACCAGCTTGAAGTTGGGAGAGGCATGGATTTCAACTGTGTGTGTCCTGTTTTGGTTCTTTATACTATGATTCTGAAGGAAATACAGAAAATGTTCAAATATATAGTATGTCTGGGATATAAGATTCCTAAGTGTTTTATTTATGCTTTTTCTCTCTGTTTGAAATGTTTTATTAAAAAATAGAAAGCAGTTTATTCAGTCTGTCTGAGAATTACAGACTTATAATAATACAATGATACTTCAGTGTGTTTGCTCCCATCATACCCCTAACTTCGGGCTTGGCTCCCCTAATTCCCTGCACCTCTCCATAGTCTCTTCAAAACTTATGAGCCCTTGCCCGGGGCCTGCCTTTTCCATGCAACTTTCTGGATGACCACAGACAGCTTGAATCGCATCCCTTTATGAAAACCACAGCACCTCTGCTTGACCAATGATGGGACTATGATAAATTGTATGTTTGCTTGTGCATTGTCCTCTTTAGTGCTTCAAGTGCTTAAATATTGTTTGATGCGTTTTCTAGCCTGGAGAAGTCTGTATTTTCTCCTATGTTTCTCATGAAATGATCTCATAAATACCTCCCTATGTTTATCACAAATTACGTCTATCATAAATTTTGCTCAAGAAATTAATTTTAGTAATTATCTTAGTTAATTCAGCATTTTTGAGTGTCATTTATATGCTAGTCATCACAAATATACAAAGAAGAAGTTGTAGGGTCCTTTTCAGATCTCACAGTCTGGCTGAATTAAATTTTAGCATATTTGTGTGTTTCTTTTTATATTCATTCAGCTATGCAGCCAACAAATAATTATTAAACACCAACTCCAAACCAGTAACTCTGTTTGAAATAGGAGTAAAATAAAAAACAAGGGAAGCATATATCTCCCCCTATCTACGACTGATCCTACCTTGAACTAAAACTACAGACCCAGGTTTGATAAAAAACTTCTAGGATATGTCTGGTACAAAAGGCCATTTGGGATGTTAGCTTGTAAACTGAATTAATATAATTTTCAGGACATGTGAATGACATAAAGGATTGCCATGTGTTATGAGACAGCCCCAGAAAATCTGAGAAATGTGGTTGTGGTAATCATATATTAGCTGGATCTGATTTCCTCTCCTGTTTGCTTACTATTGAACATTTGTTTTCAGTGACTCTGTTATTTAGTATAATTACTGAATAATCATTGTTGATGAATTTTCCATTAAAGACTATTTTTTTTTTAGTTACGACCCCTGAAACTACAGCATTAATTAATTCTTGCCTTTTTTTTTTTTTAATAGCCTACAGACATCTACAAGAGACCCTCAAAGAAACATGAGGACGACTGGACAAGGAGGAAAGTGAGTGTCAGGGTGTTGATGACTGAGACAAGGTCACACAGAGGAGCCAAGAGGAGAAGTTTCTCACTCTTATTTAACTCTTACTTAACTCTTGGCTCCTAGTGGTCTTAATCTCCATTTATCAGAAATCCCAGAGAATAAGGGGTCTAGGGCAGGAATTCTCAATCTCAGGACTTTTGACATTTTGGCCCAAATAGTTCTTTGTTGCAGGAGGAGGGACTATTTTGCACATTTGGCAGATTTAGCAGCAGCCCTGGCCTTTACCCAGTAGATGCTGGTCTAGCCCCTGTTTTTGTGACACCAGAATGTCTCCAGACACAGCCAACTATGTCTGTTGTGCCTGGAGGGCAAGATCACCTCTTGACTGAGAACCACTGCCTTAATGCATTCCTAAACAGCATTTTAGTTTTTTTTTTTTTGAAATGCCCAAGCAAAGTATGGAGTGCTCACCAAACCTTGAGCATGGAGAAAGGTTGCACATCCTAGCCTTGTTGAGGTAGATCAGGGTCATGGGGCAGATTCAAAGTAGAGGTGATGCCCACTGCTTCTAGCCTGGTCACTAACCCCCTGAACGATTCTGTTTTGTTCTCTTTCCATTCAGCAGCAGGCTTGGGGGTGCATATTTTAAAGTTAAAGATGGAGTCACCAAGAGGGGGGAGAATCTTGGTTTCCTGGAGCAGTGGAGGTCCCAGAGCACGGGTCAAACTCCGTGGAGCTGTGACTTGAATGAGAAAGAAACCCTCATTTTTGTTAAAATCACCAAAATTTGGGGGTTGTTTGTTATGGAAATTAGCATATGCTGAGTATTAGAATGGCATTTGTTTTTAATTATTTATATTTAATGTCTCCATTTTAATTTTTCTCATAGTAATGCATATATGTAATAGAGGTCAAATAAAAATTTTAACAATAACCTTCTACTTCTTAAATGCTTTCTGGTGGCTGAGGACTAAACACTTCTAATCCTTTCCACCATCTCCCTTTTCCTAGGTAATGTATGTTTCTGCCACTGATCACTCTGCAAATAGTGTTCACTGCTAAGCCAGGTAGCACCGAATAATCTTGTCTCCTCCTTTATATGACTTTTCTTGTTTCCCTAGTCAGTAACTCTCTGGTTTTGTGGTATTTCCCCATGTTGCCTTGGTTCTTCTATGGTCTTAATAAGACATACCCATCTTGACATGTGTTTATTTTTTTTCTGAAGGCTAGAACATCTCTTCTTTAGGTTTACTATTAAGCTCAGATAATCAGTTTTTGAAAGATTTTCTCAAGATCTCTCCCCCAAAGACTTTTGCCTTTGCAGTGGAATTTGGATGATTTCTTTTTAGGCTACAATCCACCTTCCTTAGGTTTCTTTTTATTCTTCTCCCTTGTGAGGTCTCCTGTTTGTGGATCCCATATCTTTCTTTTTTTGCAGTCTTGTAAAGTTTAGCTGAAGTGCATCCTCAAGTAACTTTCTAGAAAGAGATGTTTGGAGAGTCAAATTTTTGAGACCTTGAATATGTGAAAATATCTTTACTTTTCCCTCATCCTTGACTGAGAGCTTGAATGTCTGCAGCACAGATCTGTTAAAAACGGGATTTCGATCATTTATCTACTATCTTCTGTTTTACAGTATAGTTAGAAATTCAGTGCTTTCTAATTCCCGATCTTCATTATGTGATTTGCCCTTTTTTTTCTCTAGATTCTCATGTTCTTTAGTTTCAGGGAGTTTTCTTGTGTTTCAAAGCATTCCCTCTGCACAATTTTCTCTTTTTTCTTTCTGGAACTCGTTTTCATGGAGTGCTAAATTTTCTCACAGAGCCTCTATTTTTAAAAAAATATTCTCCCATTTCTTATTCTTTGTCCTTTTGTCCTGTACGTTCATTTGGTTTTATTTTATGGTCTCCTACTGAATTATTTATTTTAACTGTGATGTTATTAATTCCTAAGAGCTTGTCATCACTTTCTGAGTGTCCCTTTTCAGTGGCAGGTTGTTCTTCTCTCAAGGAGCCAGTATATATTCTATACTTTCTTTCCAGATATTCTGTAAAAGTCTCACAGGTCAGTATTTAGACTTTAACTTGAAATCACCTTAACCAGCCTGGGCTGCACCTGATGGTCCTGAATCCAGGGTGATCCTCTTTGGTTCAGTTATAAACCCCTGGTCTTCCAGGGCATGAGAAAGGGGGTGTGTAGGTTCTACCCGCTCTTTCCTGTCTTCCCACTAGTATTACTGTCTTTAGACCGGCACCCAGCTGCTCTGGCCTTCCATCATTTCTGGTGCTCGTAAGTGCTGAGACTCAGAAATTCTGTGGGTCAAACTGGGTCACTTCTTGGTGGTATTTTCATCTATAGACCTTTAGGTTGTAACTTGCTCTGACTTGCTGAGTCAGATACTAGCTTTCTACCTACTTTCACTTTTCCAGAATGTAGCCGAAATTGCTGATATGCTGTTGTTTCCTCTCTTGATCGATTTGTCCTGTATTCTTGTCATTCCTTTGCTTTCATTCTGGCTGGATTTTATGTGGAATATAAGTGATAAATGTCTGCAGTCTATTCACCATTTTTCACCTGAAGCCTCCCTCAGAAGGTAACTTCTTTGATTTTCTTTGTAGTGTAAAGGAGATTATAAAAAAGAATTTTTGATTGTTAGAATATGCTTTAGTTTCTTTAAGTCCTCTTGAAATGCTGAATTTTTCCTCTTAATCCGCAGTTGGGAGACAACTGGCCTGTCAAATTATCTTGAGTAAACAAGCCTTGCACTCTGTGGACTCTGCATCAAGTTCAGCTTCCTGAGCATATGAACTATATGGTCATTCACTGTCCTGCTCTCAGAAGGGTCCTGCACTTGGTTTAACACTCTGCTCTCCCTGTCTTGAAATTCCTATTATTTTTTGGACAAGGGACCCACATTTTTATATTATGCTGGGCCCTGCAAATTATGAAACTGACCCTTCTCTGAAGTGTAAATACTCTGATGTCTAAATATAATTCATAAGATCATACAGTCTCAGGGTTATCAGCTCAGACTTTCCTTTTATAAATTCCCGGCCAGTAGCCACGCAGCTGCTGTTGGCTCCTTACCGAAGTTGGGTACTCCTGCCTTCTCAGCAGTTCCTTAATTTACATTTCTTACCCTGAAATGAAATGTAATATATATGTGAAATATTTATCCTTCATCTTACCTGTGCTCATTCCATGTTCTATAGGAATAATTTGGTAATTTCTATACATTATATAACAGGTATGCATAGATTTTTATTATAAAAGAAGTACACATTATTAAAATATTGGAAAATGCTGAAAAGCATAAAAAATAATTATCACTAATCTCTATTGAGAAATAATCAGTATGAACTTGTTACCACAGATATTTCCTTTCAGTCTTTTTCTATGCATTTATAGTTACAGTAACAGTGATAAGGATACTGGCTGGTTTATTTAGTGCTGTAATGTGCTGGGAACTCTATGAAGTGTTTTAAATGAATTATTGTACTCAGTAGATAGATATAATTAAAGATATGGGTGTATATTACATGCATAAATGTTAAAATTATAATGTATATCCCATTTTTTTGCTTTGTTCCACTTAATATTTTATCATGAGCACTTAACCTTGCAAAAGTAAGAAAATTTAAAACAAACATAGTTACTTCATCAACAGATGATGGGGAGGGGTCATTTTATTCCTTTTGCAAAGAGTGCAGAGACATGTGATCTTGGGTGAATTGCTTTTCCTCTTAAAGCTCGGTGCCTTCTTTTGTAAACTGCACATAACATAATATCTACCCTTCCTACCTTACAGGATTGGGAGGGTCAACAAAAACAGCAATAATGAATTGCTGCCATTAAGAAGACTCACACATATTTCGCACTTCTTGCAAGTATTTTTATTAGTCCAGTAAAGTGGGTGACTTTTCCAGATGGGGTAACTGAGGCTTAAAGAGGTTTTGTGGCTTTCCTCAGGCTGCACAGGAGCAGATCAGTTGGGTGCCATGTCCTCTTCACAGCCCGTGTTGTGTGAAGCCTACGGGATTCTCCTTTCAGAGGGATAATGGAGCAACAAACATGTGCTTCTCTCATTTTGCAGGGTCAACTTTCCAAAGTTTTCACCTTTCTTATTCATGTTCTTTGTTTTGTCATACATGTCACCTGCTGCAAGAATGCTGGTGCTCCATTTAAGCAACATACATGAAGAAATAGACTCATTGAAATCTGCCTGTAACCCTGCAGAACTTCCACCTTCTAAAAGGCTGAGGAAGGGAGAGAACAAATTTCTGCTTTGCCTGGGCTTCACTTACTTAGCTCTTGGCACAACCTCAGCTGTTTGACATCTCTTTCAAAATTCATCATGAAATAGGACTTGAGTGACTAATCTTTGTGAAGCTTTGATGGATGCAGAGAAGGTTATTCCTCAGCCTCCCCTCTGCTTTGGCCTTCAGAAGTGCAGAGATCCATTTTCTCAAATGTTCATTCAGTCCTTGTACTTTGTCAAGTTGTTATTAGGGGTTCAGTGTCTAAAGTTTTCTTGTGAGAATACTGCCTCTCCTTATTCCCTAGGCTGGACCTAGCTTTACTTTGGCCAGTGAAACATGATAGGGTGAACAGACCAGCCCTGGGTGAGGTTCTGCTATATCCTATTCTCTATGCCTCTAGACCAACAAGTCCTAGGTAGAGGATGCACCTTCAAGGTTTGTCCTAGAGTGAAGAAGGAAAACATCAGAGCCATAGTTCACTTGTGAAGGGCATACAATTTGGGTAAGAAATAAACCTTTATTGTTGTAAGCCACTGAGATATTTGGGGGCTTATTTGTTCCTGTTGCATGGCTTATACATTGCTGGCTGATGCCGTAGGTTATACCTATGGCTTTTGTTTTGCTCAGTTAAGCAAGAACAATTATTTGTTATTACTATAGTTCTTAGACTATTTGGGCCTGTGCACTGTGGGCTGCTCTCTGTTATAGTAGTGGTGTTTAACCTTGGCCACCCATTAGAATCATCTGAGTGTGTTTGGTTTAGCATGGATCCCCAGGCTCCATTCTGGATCAATTTAATTAGAATCCTTGGGTGTAGGTTCTATGCCCTGGAATTTTAAGGAGCTCTTCAGGGGCTTGTCAAATGCAGCCAGGAGTGAGTGAGGACCATTGCTTTAGTGGGAGAGAAATCTGGATTCTCTAGGAATAAAGGTGGTCACTGAGATAAACCATCTACTTGACAGAAAAGAGATCGAGCAGCAGGCTTCCAGGGAAAAGGAAAAATAAAAGACTGCCACCACCTTACTGAATTGCTGTATGAGTTCGAGTAGTTTGGTGGTGGAGTCATACAGCAATTCAATAATGTGGCAGCATACAGAATCAATTGCTTTCTTATACACTAACAATGAAAATACAGAAAGGGAAATTAGAGAACCCGTTCCATTTACCATAGCACCAAGAACCATAAGATACCTGGGAATAAACCTAACCAAAGAGGTAAAAGGATCTGTACTCAAGAACTACAGAGCACTCATGAAAGAAATCAAAGAAGACACAAAAAGATGGAAGACCATTCCGTGCTCATGGATCAGAAAAATAAAATGTCTAGAGCAGTCTATACTTTCAATCCCATTCTGATCAATATTCTACCGGAATTTTTCAAAGAGCTGGAGCAAACAGTCCTAAAATTTATATGGAATCAGACAAGACCCTGAATTGCTAAGGAAATGTTGAAAAAGAAAAACAAAACTGGGGGCATCACATTACCTGATTTCAAACTTTACTGCAAAGCTGTGAGCACTAAGACAGCATGGTACTGGCACAAAAACAGACACATAGACCAGTGCACAGAGTAGAGAGCCCAGATATGTACCCTCTACTTTATGGTCAAATAATCTTTGACAAAGCAGGAAAAGATATACAGTGGAAAAAAGACAGTATCTTCAATAAGTGGTGCTGGGAAAATTGGACAGCTATGTGTAGAAGAATGAAACTCGACGATTCTCCTACACCATACACAAAAATAAACTTGAAATGGATAAAAGACTTCAACGTGAGGTAGGAATCCATCAGAAACCTAGAGAAGAACATAGGCAGTAACCTCTTCGACATCAGCCACAGCAACTTCTTTCAAGATATGTCTCCAAAGGCAAAGGAAACAAAAGTGAAAATGAACTTTTGGGACTTCATCAAGATCAAAAGCTTCTGCACAGCAAAGGTAACAGTCAACTAAACAAAGAGACAACCCACAAATGGGAGAAGATATTCGCAAATGACACTACAGACAAAGGGCTGATATCCAAGATCTATAAAGAACTCCTCAAACTCAACACACACAAAACAGATAATCATGTCAAAAAATGGGCAGAAGAGATGAACAGACACTTCTCCAAAGAAGACATACAAATGGGTAGGAGACACATGAAAAAATATTCATCATCACTAGCCTTCAGTGAGATTCAAATCAAAACCACATTGAGATGCCACTTTACACCAGTTAGAATGGGCCAAAATTAACAAGATAGTAAACAACATGTGTTGGAGAAGATGTGGAGAAAGGGGAACCCTCTTAAACTGTTGGTGGGAATGCAAGTTGGTGCAGCCACTCTCAGTAATAGACAGATCATTCAAGCAGAAAATCAATAAGGAAACAAAAGCATTGAATGACACATTGGACCAGATGGACCTCATAGATATATAGAGAACATTCCACCCTAAAACAACAGAATACTCATTCTTCTCGAGTGCACATGGAACCTTCTCCAGAATAGACCACATACTGGCTCACAAATCAGGGCTCAACCAATACCAAAAGATTGAGATTATTCCCTGCATGTTCTCAGATCACAATGCTGTGAAACTGGAGCTCAACCACAAGGAAAACTTTGGGAGGAACTCAAACACCTGGAAGCTAAAGACCACCTTGCTTAAGAATGCTTGGATCAACCAGGAGATCAAAGGAGAACTTAAACAATTCATAGAAACCAATGAGAATGAAGACATTTAGGTCCCAAACCTATGGGATACAGCAAAGGCGGTCCTAAGGGGGAAATACATAGCCATCCAAGCCTCTGTTAAAAAAATTGAAAAATCCAGAATACGCCAGCTATCTCTACACCTTAAAGAACTGGAGAATCAACAACAAATTAAGCCAACTCCACACACAAGAAGGGAAATAATTAAGATTAGAGCAGAGATCAATGAGATAAAAACTAGAGATACAGTAGAATGCATCAATGAAACTAGAAGCTGTTTTTTTAAAAAAACCAATAAGATAGATAAACCATTGGCCAAACTAATCCAGAAGAAAAGAGACAAGGCCCAAATTAATAAAATTATGAATGAAAGGGAGAGATCACAACTAACACCACGGAAATAGAAACAATCATCAGAAGTTATTATCAACAATTATATGCCAATAAGGTAAGCAACCTAGATGAAATGGATGCATTCCTGGAAAACTACAAACTTCCAAAATTGAACCAGGAAGAGATTGACAACCTTAATAGACTGATATCTAGTAACAAGATCGAAGCAGTGATCAAAACCTCCCAAAACACAAGAGCCCAATGTATCAGGTCCCAACACAAGGACCTGATGTATTCCCTGGGGAATTCTACCAACCTTTCAAAGAAGAAATAACACCTATTCTCCTGAAGCTGTTTCAAAAAATTGAAGCAGAAGGAAAACTTCCAGACTCTTTTTATGAAGCCAGCATTACCCTGATCCCCAAACCAGGCAAGGACCGCACCAAAAAGGAGAATTTCAGACCAATATGACTGATGAATATGGATGCTAAGATTCTCAACAAGATCCTAGCAAATAGGATCCAACAGCACATTAAAAAGATCCACCGTGACCAGGTGGGATTCATCCCTGGGTTGCAAGGATGGTTCAACATTCGCAAATCAATCAATGTGGTAGAATAAATCAATAAAAGAAGAGAGAAGAACCACATGGTCCTCTCAATTGATGCAGAAAAAGCACTTGACACTTTGGAAAACAGTGTGGAGATTACTTAAAAAATTAAAAATAGAGCTTCCCTATGACTCTGCAATTGGACTATTGGGTATTTACCCCAAAGATACAGATGTAGTGAAAAGAAGGGCCATTTGTACCCCAGTGTTCATAGCAGCAATGCCACAGTCACCAAACTGTGGAAAGAGCCAAGATATCCTTCAGTGGACAAATGGATAAAGAAGATATGGTCCATATATACTATGGAGTATTATGCCTCCATCAGAAAGGATGAATACCCAACTTTTGTATCAACATGGATGGGACTGGAAGAGATTATGCTGAGTGAAATAAGTCAAGCAGAGAGAGTCATTTATCATATGGTATTGCTTATTTGTGGAGCATAAGGAATAACATGGAGGACATGGGGAGATGGAGAGGAGAAGTGATTTGGGGGATATTGGAGGGGGGATGAATTATGAGAAACTGTTGACTCTCAGAAATAAACTGGGGGTTTTAGAGGGGAGGGGATGGAATGTTGGGTTATCCTGGTGGTCGGTATTATGGAGGGCATGTATTGCATGGAGCACTGGGTGTGGTGCATAAACAATGAATTCTGGAACACTAAAAGAAAAAAAAAACCTGCCCCCACCACTGAACAAAGGAAAAGGAAGTCCCTCTTCCAAGGTCAGTTTCACCATAAAGAGACAGCTTGAATTCAGTAGAGGCAGCTGGTATATACATGATGTGATGAGCACTGGGTGTTATACACCACTGATAGATTGTTGATTTTTGAACACTACACTATGTAGTGTATGATGTATGTAGTGTATGATGTACTATATGTTGGCCAATTTAATTAAAAAAAAAAGGTGGTGGGTAAGTGGGAAGTAGGTCCCTCAGAAATCCATCCTAATCTGAGCAGCAAGGAGACCTGTGACATCAAGAAAGACCAAAAGAAGAGATTTTCTATGTGTTCAGTCATTGTAGTAGAACCACGATACCCTCACAGGAAATTGGTTGAATCAAGGAGAAAAGTAAGTGTTTTACTTTCACATATCAGCCACCATGTTAGTATTGTTTTGTGTTAAAAATTAATTATGTGATTTTGGATCAAAGTGCATTCTGTGCATTTCCCATATTTCCGGAAATATTGGGGAAGACATGAACAAAGTATTCCAACTTAAGATTTCCTGTGAATATTATTATTTGGGGAAATGGGTATAGAAATGCATTCACATTATCCCATCAGTTTATTGAGACCAAAGCATTGTGGTGTATGTAGTGGCTATACAGTTCAGTATTTCTTTGCAAAGAGTGTAGCCATCAAGTTGGGTAGTGAAGATGGTAGTTAGCAGCTACCTAGCTACCTAGCTGGTATCTAGCAGACCAAGCTATGTAACTTTTTCTCTTGAATAAATTATATTCATCCATCTATCCATCCATCCATCTTTCCATGCATCTTCCCAACATTTATCGAATGCTTAATATTCATTCATTTGATTCATTCAGTTAACTCTTCTTGAAGGCATACCACATGCCAGGCACTAATGCCAGATTAAAAAAAGTCCCAATATGCTTATCCCAGGAGATGTGAAAATCAAATAAGCTAATATAGATAGAAAGGCTATATGTATATTTTGACATGCTATTAAGACATGAAGGATTATTATTATCTAATCTTTAATATTACTGCTTTGTAATCCAATGTTCTGGTATTTTTCAGCCTGTTGATGGGCACAGATATTTCCCAGGGCTCTACAAGCCTGTAACTAAGAAACTGGAAACATTCATAAACACACAAGTTGACTAATTAGTCCCTAATTAGTTAGCAGATTGGGTATTGTAATCACCTTAAGATATATTGGCTAATGTCATGGAATGGAAAGAGGAGTTTTGCTATATTATATTTTGTCAAAATTTGCATAAAGATTTCATTAAATTGTTTAATGGAACATGCAAATTCTGAGCCATGGCCAGCCAGCCAGTCCATGGAATTTATGAGATCTTACCAGTCTTTGGCATACTGGACATCAAGTTAACAAGTGACCTTTAATTTAGTCAAAGAAAACTAGAGCATTTTTAACACCTGTAATTTCAAGATTTTTACTGACCATTCGATGAAGAAATGTAGCAGTATTAGTTTGTCTTGAATTTGAAGAGACTAAAGCACAGAGAGGCCAAGAATATAGCCCATGATCTTTCAGATGGACTGTTGGTTGACTGGAGTTATGCTTGGCTTTAAAATCCTTCATTTCTAGACCTCCACTTCTCAACTCCTGAAAAGTCCCAAGAATTAGATAGTAGTTCTGCATTCATTTTCACTCTCACTGTGTTATGACAGATTTGGGTGTTCCTGCATTTGTTTGTTTTTTAATCCAAAGTTTCTGTGACTTCCCAAACAGTATCAGAGGAAGTTTAAACAGACGTTGCTGGTTTCCACATTAGTTCTTCAACTTCTTGAGAGGGACTTAATTACTCTTCCACTTGAACTTGCAAATGTCTTGATTGGTTCCTCTTTGGCAATAACTTATGATACTGAATGAAACATTGATATCTTGAGTAGGTTAAAGCCCAGTGATGTTTTGTTTTTAGCTGGTATTATCCCATGAAGCTTCAATAAACCACTGGCTCAACATAACTGCACCAAAGGCAAGTATTGTCCTTGTAGTTGTATTGTGAAATTTTGATAGAGTTGTAGTCTGAGGACCCTGGCTTCCAAGGTGACCACACGAATGTGTGGTTTGTTTTCTGGCTCTGGGATCTCGTCCTTGAGTTTCCACATCTGGAAATTTGGCTTATTCATGACATACATCCAGGCTGAATAAATTAGAAGACACAAATGCAAACACTGGGTACCCACAGCATATGATCTTTGAGTCTCCTGGTGGAGTTGTTTCTTGCTGAAACAGCACGACAAATAAATTTGGAGTTTCCTTACTCCAGTTAGGGTATCTTGATGGTTCTGGATATTCACGGATATAACCCTCTTTAAAATAGAGAGATATCTGTTAAAGGATGTGTATGTTTAACATTTTGATGAAAAGGCCCTTCCTTTGGACAGTACTGGAAACTCTCAATTTTTGCTGTTGGTCCTTTATGACTTGGTATTTACCCTGTGTGGGTGGTGGCAAGCAAAGTCAAGTGAGGCCAATCCTGAATTACTTGAATTACTGCTGGCTTCTAATTCTTTATCATGTCCGCTTGTCTTTGGATCCTGGCCTTTGCATTTCCAATTTAGTTCGTTGATACTGTACTTGCTTTTGGTCTCTGCTTGAATATCTCAGCTCTTCCCTTGGTTATCTCTAGGACTATGTCCCTGATCTACAATTTCAGTCAATCTTTTTGGCCTTGACTATAGCCCAGATAGTCCAACAGCCCTGAAATGGCCCAAATAAGTGGTGCCCCCCCGCCTTGATTCCTGCTAGTTAGGTGTGCACAAGGAGGTAGATATTCATTGCCTTTCCTCTCCCAAACTTCCTTTCACACCAGGCCTATATTATTTAAGCAATTTTGTCTTATATACATTTAGACTTTTGACTGTCACTAGATTTTCTTTCTTTTTTTTTTTCTTTAAGCTTTTTTATTTAAACATATGATGTAACCCCCCCACCCTCCCCCAACCCCCCTCCCCCCCACCCCCCTCAGTCTGTTTTATGACATTAAGAGTCTCTTTTGGTTTGTCTCCCTCCCGATTCCATCTTGTTTCATTTTTTCTTTTCCTACCACCTTAACCCCCACCCCCGTTGCATCTCCACTTCCTCATATCAGGGAGATCATGTGATAGTTGTCTTTCTCTGATTGACTTATTTCGCTAAGCTATCACTAGATTTTCTTACACTGAAAAGAACATTTGATTAGATTACCAGGATCATCTACCTTTTGTCTTTGCCCTGAGAGATGAATTAGTTGAATGGAGGCTTCTAAAGATACTTGATCTTATTCGTGGCTTGTTTATTTATCTATCTTTCTGTCTATCTATTGGTGACTTGTTGGTTTTTCAGACTAAGCCACCCAGGCAGCCCTGTGACTTGTTCATTTAATTTAGCTATTTTTCAGAGTCAAGTGGTGGCTTATTTTTTACTCTGTGCCATTTAGTATTTAGAACAGTACATTTGAAGATATTCCTTTGCTGTTAATAAAGTGTTATCATGCTTGTTTTCTCATCTCCTCATAACAGACCTGTGAGGTGGGGCTTATGATGGAGGCAATTTTTTTTGGCAATTCTCTGGATTCCCTCTTGCACTTGTCATGACTTGGCTGGAAAAATCAGAGCAGCTGACAGAGGCTACTTAGTGTCTCTAGACAAAAAGAAACATAGAAACAAAATTGTTGACAACAATAAAAGCCTAATTCACAGAAGGGTGAAACCTGAGCGTGTCACAGGGCTCTGCATATGCTGCATCAGCCTCAGGGAGCAGGGGTCTTGGCCAAACACATGGAGTTAAAACCTTTTCCAAGGGGTGACTCAGGTGTAGCTTTGGATATACAAACAGCATTCCCTGATGAGCCGCTGTCATGTTATAGTGTTTTCTGGGTCCCCAGAAATGCTCTCTTGGACCTGTTCCTATAAGGAAAGACAAATTGTTATTCAGTATCTAAAGACTGGCTTTGATGGTGACTGCAGTGAGGTAGGCCTTGGGCCCAGACACTGTGCACAAATACCCCACCCCTACTGGTGTCCATACCTCTCATGCACTGCACCTGGGCCCCCACTAGGCAACTACTATCCTCTTCTCACCATTTCTTCCTTTCCAGGTGGCAGTGCCCCCTCTTTGGGCCTCTAACTCAGCTGTAGCAATTGACACTGACTTTGGGAGAGGAGAGTTCAGAGAATCTTGTGGCTTCCCAAAGGGAGCCAATGCTTTACCCTTCTCTAAAGCTCTGCATGGCTGGCTTCTCTCTCTGCTTCTCCTTTCCCTTTTCTCTAATTCACACATATCCTGCTTAAAAACAGTTTTATGGGGCACCTTGGTGGCTCTGTAGGTTAAGCATCTGACTCTTGATTTTGGCTCAGGTCATAATCTCAGGGTCTTGAGCTAGAGCCCTGTGTTGGTTCTGCACTGGGTGTGGAGTCTGCTTAAGACTCTCTCTCTCTGTCCTATCCCTCTGCCCCTCCCCCATCTAAAAAACTACAGTTTTATAAACAATCTCCTTAGTCATACCATGTCTCTGCTCAAAAATCCATTTTCCATTGTCTGTAAGTGCCAGGCTGAATGTCCAGGTTTCTCATGAACTAGCAGTATGCTCCCATAGCACATGGCCTGAGTATTTCTTTTGGCAAATAGTATTCCTTGTTATGTGTGGTGCTACTTTTGTGTGAGCTTCTCTCTTGCCCAACTTTAAGCCTCTTGGGGATTAGGTCCACATCTGCATGTTTGACAGAATCTCGTACTTCTTACAGCATCAGTCAGAATACTAGACTCAGAGTAGGCACTCAGCAAATATGTGCTTCATGCAATAAAGAATGAGTAAGTTTCATGAGTAACATTTTCAGTCTGAGCAAAGAAGCAGATCTGGCATTGAATGAATGGCTTTTGAATTAATGGCTTTTTCTTACATATTTTTTTACTTGGAGAGTATATTTTAAGTGTAGAAAAGTATGAAGAATAAGGAAACAAAGTATGATGCACCCATTATCCATAACTGAACCATTGGTAACATTTTTCATACTTGGTTCACATTTTTTTTTAAGATTTTATTTATTTATTTGACAGACGGAGATTACAAGTAGGCAGAGAGGCAGGCAGAGAGTGAGGAGGAAGCAGGCTCACTGCTGAGTGGAGAGCCTGATGTAGGGCTCGATCCCAGGACCCTGAGATCATGACCTGAGTCGAAGGCAGAGGCCCTAACCCACTGAGCCACCCAGGCGCCTCTTGGTTCACATTTTTAATGAAAGAAATAAAACTTTTTAGATAAATCTGACTCTTTGTTTAATAATACATTCCTGTTTGCTTCATCTTTCCTCTGAAGTAAGTACTATCATGAATCTTCTGTGAAAGCATTTTATCTTACACTTTCACATACAAATATAAGCATCAACTGATATTTTAGCAAATTAGAGCCCATGGGTGATATTCAGCCCATGCACAGTTCCTATAGTTTTTACATTTTAAAGATTTATAAAAAATAACAACAAGAATGCACAACAGGCAATAGCTAGCATATATGATCCATAAAGCCTAAAATATTTACCATATGTCTTTGACAGAAAAAGGTTGCAAACCCCTGATATATTATATTGGGTTTGTTTTAAGCTATGAAGGGATGTCATACCCTACAATCATTCTGAATCTTGCTTTATGTTTCAGCCCTATATTTCTTGAATTCTGTGCTAGTTGACATATATATCTGCTTTAGACCTTTTTAATGGCTGCAAAGTATTCCATTATGTTAATATAGCACACTTTCTAATTTATTCCCCTGCTGGATAGGAAGTTGAAATTTTTCCACCTTTTTTTTTACTATCAGAACATGCAAGAAACATTCTTGTATCTTACATAAGTGAGAGTTTTCCAAGGGATATATCCCTTGGCTTATAGGGAGTGCATTCTTAAGAGTTGGACAGAACAAAACTATCCCTGGGAGTAGTTGTAGATATTTCAACACTTAGTCTTATTTTGTGATAAATTCTTAATCCTTGAAAGCTTCAGCTCTCCTGTTGTGCCAGAAAATGGAAAAGACTATCCCTGTCCTAGGGGCTATTTATGTTCTATTACCTCCATGTAACAGATAAGACATTGGAAGAAAAAACCATTTCAAGGGTGTAAAGTCACTAGTAAAATGACAGGACTTCAGCTTTAAAGGGGTTACTTGCAAGGACATCAAGAAAGACTCTTAGCAGCCTGAATAGAAATGACACAGGCAGAAGGCCCTCTTCAAGGGGCTTTGTCAAGAGAATGCTGAATGGCATTCTACTTCAAATGACATCTGGTGGCAGATGTCTGCTCTATGGAAACTTGGTCCCCTGCACACTTTTTCCAGGTGCTATAAGTGAACTCTGTGGTTGGGGGCCATTTCCTTCTAGGTCCTCAACTCTAGGAACAAAGACCAAGAGTTCACCTCTCTCCCTCTCCCCAACCAGGCCAGCTGGAATTGTACTGATGTGAATCGAGCACTTGCTGTGGGCCTCACCCTGAGCCATAGGCTGGAACTAAAGCATGGAAAAGTAGCACACAAGAAGGATAAAAAAACGATACAGGGTCTTTGTTTGAAGTTGCTTACTCCCTGGCTCCAGACCCACTAGGCACTTAGTTCTGTTGGGATCTCCATGTGGTATAAGAAATGATTATGGATGATGTAAACATGGAGTGGGTGTAGGAGTATTGAGTACTCTGGACATATTCCTCACCTGCAAAATGAAAGGATTGGATAAAACAATTTTCCCAATAAATAAATGTATCAGCAGTGAGTGTCATACTGAACTGATGAATCATTGAACATTGTATCAAAAACCAGTGAGGTACTATACCTTGGCTAATTGAATTTAAGTTAAAAAAATATATATCCTTCATTTTTTACCTGCCTGTCACCTCTCCCCCTGCCTCAGATGAGGACTGGTCCCCCTCACCTGGGCTAGTGCAATAGACAGCTGTCTGGCTCCAGTCTCTCCCTGGTCCACACTGCTGCCAGAAGACTTTCTTACACATAGAGCTGATGCTTTCAGAAGCCCACAGTCTTCAGCCAAAGCCTGACCATGTAATACAGCGGGAATATGGCTTTGATCATCTCCTTTTTGGTTCTGTAGACTCAACTTCAGCACTTCTCAAACTCCTGGGCAGTTTGGGGTTCCTGAAAGGGACCATGCTGTCTTATACTTTCCTGCACCTTCCACACTCCCACTTTAAGCAACTTGGGATCAGATCATGGGCTATCTCATATGCATGCTTGTAACCCTAATACCTAGGAGAATGGTGGGCACCCAGTGGATCCACAAAACACATTCTTTAAATTAATGAATGCAGGAAGGACTGCAAACAACTGCTCATCTTCCTGGACCATTAGTTCTTCATGGAGGAAACGTGCCAGGCTTACCCTTTCCCCATTTTGTCTATTAAAGAGTCAAAAGACTCATTTTGCATGATGCCTATGAGTGCTTAAACCAGGGGCAGGATTTCCATGAGGGCATGTGGGAGTGCAGAGCAAAAGAGTGGCAAGATTAAAGGCTCAATTTCTAGTTTTGACTGTTATTTACCAGTTGTGTGACTTGGAGCAAATCATTTATTCCTTTTGACGTTCATTCTTCCCTTTGTAAAATGGAGTTAAAAGCTACCTGCTTCACAAGTTTATTCAGAAGATTAATTGATCTGATGCACAGGAAACATTTGGTATATGTGTGGCAGATAATAGGCTCTCAAGCAGTGTCTGAGACTGCTGAGGTCCTATTTTGGGTAAAATCTTCTCTGTGAGGTCAGGGTGTTAGGATCTGCTCATGTTCCCAGGCTTTCCTCTTCTCCTTTATCAAACCTTGTTTCCTCCCAGCATGTATGCTTTTGTGTGGTCACAGCCACACTGATATGCATCCTGCTTTAGCCCCATTAAATACTTTAGTTTTCTAAATATGCCATGGTGTATTTGCTTCTGTGGGGATCTTTTCCCATCTTCCTACATTTTTCCTTCCTTCCTTCCTTCCTTCCTTCCTTCCTTCCTTCCTTCCTTCCTTCC
>ML106327.1:15746-33783 GCA_003697995.1 Taxidea taxus jeffersonii | reverse complement strand
TCCTTCCTTCCTTCCTTCCTTCCTTCCTTCCTTCCTTCCTTCCTTCCCTCCTTCCTCCTTCTTTCTGCCTTTCATGACTCCTTGGAGAAACCTTCCCTCACACCCCCTCCCTACTCCCCAACCCCGTATATACTGATGCCCCATGGTCAGGCTGGATTTGGTCCCTCTTCTCCCTGTTTCTGTAGATTCTTGTGCATGTGTTTCTCATTAGCATGAATCACATAATATTGTCATAATCTGTTCATAGATATAGTTGAGTCCAGGAAAAGTAATCTCACTCATTACTCTGTTCTCGGGACCAAACACTCACTTGCTAACTGAAGCTACTATTCATATGACAGCATTTGGGTGAGAGAAACCTTTAATTAGGAGATATCTGAAGGAGAGGCAAATCTGTGGATGGAGCTAGTGGGACAAGGAGCTGAGGAGTCAGCTATGCAGATGAAGGGTTTGAATGGGGACTATAGGTTCAAGGTGTGCACCCATGAGTGGGTACTAGCAATGGTTTTCACCATGAGGCTCTGTTTTTGGAGACAGGCAGGAGGACAAACAAAAAGAGGATGCTGGATATTATTTCAAACCTCTGCCAAAAATTGTTATTAAGAATGGAGATATGATCCAGAATGGAATCTTCCCATGATTCTTCACAAGAGCTTCTCCACTTCACATGCTGAAAGAGAGTGTTATGGGAAGACACCTGGCCCAGAAATCAAGAGATGTGAATGCTAGTGACACATGATCTTGATCACCTCTCTCAGGATGTCAGTCAAACATTAGTTTATGGAGCAGGACTAGATGAGGATGGCCAAGTCCATAGTACACATGTCTTCACACTCCTCTCCCTTATCCTTGGCAGACGTCATTAATTGATGTCAATCCTGTTTACTGGGAATCCTTCCAGGAAGCCACTACCAACTGATCAGAGATGGCTCCTGGGATGATCCAATCCAAGATTTCTTATAGTTCTCATTCCCTGGGAATTTCAAGGAAAATAAGGAAGGAGCTTACAATGGGGAAATGGCTCTGATTCTCTTCACCTCTGCTTTGATAGGATGGTGATCATTCCATGAAATGTTGCTCAAGTCCCAGACTGAGAGTGATGGGGAGAGGTAGCCCACAGCAGTACCACTTGTGGATGTCCTTACCATCAGCCAAGATGCCTGATCTGGCTTCCATTGACATGTAGCACTGATGGCTAATTCAGAAATCACCTCAACAGCCACACTAGATATTTTTCTATCACATTCACAGAAAATTGACCCCAATAATAGCCTGGTGAAGAAGGCTGAGTGAACAGTTTGTGTTCAGAAAAAACAGTTCTCCAGTTTTTCAGAAAAGTTGTCCGGGGCTTAGCGTGTGCTGCACCCTAGGGACACACAGATGAACCAGACAAAAGCCCAGTGGCTACAGTCTAATGGGGAGGAGAGTTGAAATTCATTTGGAACACTGGTGTGACTACTGGTCGCTTACAGCCAACCTCAGTTACGACTAGCTAGAATTCCTACCATCCCAGCTATTATGTCTTTTCAATATTTCTCCTGCAGATAAGCAAGCCAAATTGCAAGAACTACTGAAGAGGGAAGGACAGTGTGTTCTGAAAGCAGGGCGCTCAATTCTGGGAAGGTTTCCAGAGGAAATGAAGCAGAGTGGGATTACGGAGGATGGAAAGGGATTCATCAACCTGCAGGGAGGGGAGGACATTCTGAGAAATGACCAGAGGATGTACAAAGGCTGTGTAGGGTCTCATGGCACCATTGGTGAACTGAATAGAGTTTATTGTGGCTATATTACATAAAATGTGTGTGTGTGTGTATGTGTGTGTATGCAAGTAATTGTAGTGTGAGCAGGAACCATGCCTCTTTTTGTTGCATAGCCTTTTATACTATGCCTTGAATATGGATACTATTGACTAAATCTTTGTTGAATGGATGATTGAATGAATGATGAAGTGGTAGGAGACGTAGCTAGGAAAGTTCAGACACCAAGTAATGAATGGCTCCCTTGACCATTTTAACAACTTGTTTTATACTTTATCCTGCAGGTAACAGGGAGTATTGGAAAATGATTGGTGACTTAGTAAAACTGGATGCAGTGAACACTTAGAACATAGGTGCAAATAGGCATCAGCTTGTCAGTTTTGAGATAAGATGATAGGATGCGCAGCTGGCAGTGATAGAGACATAGCTTCATCACCAACTACTCCTTCACTCCTTTGGTTTTTGCTTTAGCTTCCTTTGAATTCCATGGCATGCCTAGTTGGCTCCTGTCTCTATTCTATACCCATTTAGTTCCCTCTCGCTGAAATGCTCCCCCATTCTCAAATGCAATGTCCTATCCTTTTCATCAACATGGCAAACTTCTTCTTCTTCTTCTTCTTTTTTAAAATTTTATTAATTTATTTGACAGAAAGAGATCGCAAGTTGGCAGAGAGACAGGCAGAGAGAGGGGGAAGCAGTCTCCTGGCTGAGCAGAGAGCCCAATGTGGGGCTCAATTCCAGGACCCTGAGATCATGGCCTGAGCCGAAGGCAGACGTTCAACCCATTGAGCCACGCAGGCGCCCCATGGTGAACTTCTTATCATCCCTCTTAAGTCAGCTCAGATTGCCTGTCCCCTTATAAGATATTATGAACTATTGCCTCCTTTCCTAAACCCAACACTGAGGATTTTCATGAGTCCTCCTGATACCCAATACAGCTTTTTCTCCTCTGGCATCAGCTCAAGGTTATTGTTCATTGTTCTGGATTATTCATTTTGCAACAAACCTTAGAAGCCAGGTGCTATGTCATGTCCAAATTTATAATCAGTCTCAGTACAAAGTACAGTGCTCAGCCATAGCAAGTGCTCAGTACTGAACACTGAGTTAAAAAAATATATTTGGTTCAGTTGTAAAGGGAGAACCAGCACACTGGTGAATGGGACATTCTCATGGGAGTTACCTGTGAGAGGCTCTGCAGTTGCTCCTGCTGGAGCCAGAAAGCAGGGGATGGCTACAGTCTGCTTAGTTAAAATTTATAACAAACTGAGTAGACTTAGGAGTGGGCACCTCTTCCTTGTGCTTGAATCTAAATTATTAGCCTGTTTTATACGTACCATCAGAAGAGGCTTCTTTTGGGTCTTTTTTGAAAAGAAGCTGCAATACAAGATATTTTGTGGTGTTAGAGGAGACCCAGCATGGGTTTTTATGACTCAGCTCAGAGGACTTTTGGCTGGATCATTCTATATCAATCCAGACTTCTCTCTGCATGCCATGTAGGAAGCAGTGACTCCAGAGGACCGAGGAAGGAGAACATACCTTGATTCTCTGTCTCATAATCGTTCTCACAGATCCATTTCCCTCCACGTTTCCCTTCTACCCCAGAGATTCAGTAGAACATTTCCCACTATTCCTCTCTTTCAAAAATGGGTGGAAATATGAGACATGAGATGTGTCCTTTCCCTGGGCATTGTGTAGACAGCACTAATTGGTCAAAGAAATCTTTCCTGGCAACCGTAATCAATCAGAAGTTGCAGAAACTATTTCACTCTGTGTTCTGTAGCCTTAATTGGAATGGATTCCTGGCTAAAGTTAAGTCGAATCCTGTGAAATTGGTATATTTGTAATGATTAGGAATGGTCAAGTAATGGGGGCTTTGTACCACTCATCTTATATAAATTTGATAACTTGACTCAGAACAGATCTTTCACGATGAATCTTTAGTATATGTGAATGTAGTACCTGGATTATAGCTTTAATAGCTGAACCAAGTAACTCCCTTTCTTTACAAGGCATGTAACTCCATAAACCCATTTTTCTCAAAGCCTGGTTTTATGTACATAGATTTACAAAAGGTGCAAAGTTTTGTTTTCAGGGAATCAGGAGGAGAACTGTGGTAACTTTGAAAGAGTTCCCAAGAACCTGCCACTAGAAATGTATCCCTTCGTGCTCGGGCACTATATCTCCAAAGAAGTTCTCACTGCCAAGCAGTGTCTCTGGAGAACTGACATAAGTTAACATCAACCATTAACACCTAACACAAATTTATGTTAAATAAAGGAGATCAGTGTTTCTCACTAGGGATGATTTTGACACCCATTTGGACAGCTATTTGGCAATGTCTGGAGACAGTTTTTACTATTCCAGCTGGGGGAGGGGATGCTACTGGCACATGGTAAGTGAAGGCCGTTATACATCCTATGATACATAGGATGGTCCTCTACAACAGAGAACTATCCCGTCCAAAGTGTCAGTGGTGTTGAGATTGAGAAACTGAGATAGATAATTAGAGTGAACACCATGGAATTTGGCATGGGACAGACAGATGACATTTGCTGTTTGAAAGGGGCAAAGACCTAAATCTAGGTCTTTTTACACAAGAGATGTATGTCTGGATACCTTGGAATAAGAGCCTGCCACAGGTTGGGTTCTCCTGAAAGTGAACTGTCTGATGTCGATGATTGGGTGGGGCATTTATTACGGCGTGCTCTTGGAATCCTGGACTGGTGTAGAGAGAAGCAGAGCTGTGACGCTATTCCTTGGAGGTTCAGGGCAACCCTGTAGGGTGCCCTGAAGATGGAATGACCACCTAGAGCTGTCCCTGCTTGGGGCAGTGGGTCAAGTTTTCATACCCAGAATACATCAGCCCCTGGATTTAGGCGTCCTCAAAGGGGCCATAGCTTTGGGCAGGGCACATCTGTTCTGTTGGTGCAGGCTTGAGGAAGCAGCTTGACTCCTTCATAAGATGACCCAGTGACTCTCTGACATCTTTTATCTTGTATTTCCACAAATATTTCAATTGGGAAATCACATCAGTTACTCTTATTGACATTTTTTATGTATGAGGAGACTAAACTATGGGAAGTTAATTCTTTCAAGGTCACACAAAAAGTGCTGAGCAGAATTGCTAATGAACCCACATTTCTAACTCTTGTCCTTTCTATTCCACCATCCCTTTCTCTAATTACTTCTTCCTCCCCTTCTCCTCCTCCTTTTCCTTCTTCTTTTTAAAATGATCTTCTTTTTAAAATGAGGTTTGCCCATGGCTTGATTTGTATTTCATTCTTTTTTCTTCACATGTTCCTTTTCTTTTCTAGAGGGCTAAAGATGCAAAATGTTTCCTTAAAATGTTAGGAATTTAATTCGGAGTGATTTGGTGCTTTAAAATGTCTCAATAGGGCCGCCTGCGTGGCTCATTCAGTTAAGTGTTAGGCTCTTGATTATGGCTCAGGTCATGATCCTGGGGTTGTGAGATTGAGCCCTGTGTCAGACTCCATGTTCGGTGGGGAGTTTTCTTGAGATTCTCCTTCTCCCTCCCTCTCTGCCTCCCACCAAATAATCTAAAAAAATTATAAAATGGCCCACATTATTTAGGGCAAATAAATACACTAACACGGAGCCAAATTGAAGCAGATTACTCTTTTGATGAAAACAGAATATAGGGTAACATCTGAAATGCAAAGTCCTAATCCTAAAATAAAAGTGTAGGAATAGGTCAGCTAATATAACAAGCATCACACAGTTTTTGACCCTGTCATGTGTTATAGCTGGCCCTTCACCTTACCTCCTTTGATCTTCACAGTAATCGAGATAGGTGTTAGTAGCTTAATTATGTAGAGTGTTAGGGAAATGAACTGCTTTTAAAGATTCATGTGGTTAGTAAAGACAAAAAGATGTGACTCCAGTCCTGATTTTTGAAGAACTTACACTGAGGTCTCACTCAGTGGTGCTCCTACGTGGAGAGGGTGGGCTCCAGCAAAAGTCTAAGCCCACACCTGTCCGGATAAACTGCAGAACACAGAGCATCCCAGAGATAAATATTAGTAAAATAGTACCATCCCATCCAAACTTTTCCTGACAACTCCTCTTATGATGAATATTCAAATTTGGAATACAAAACCCCGTTTAAATCTATTCTCCTCACTTGATTCTCATCTGCACCTCTGTAGCAGCAGAGTGTGTGTTGTTGGGGGGATGGGGAAGAGGACAGTGGCATGTGTGTGTGTGTGTGTTCATGCATGTACATACATGTGTGTTGAGGCCGATGTTGGAGGGGCATATGTGTTGTGTATGAGTGTATGTTCATGCATGAACATGTATGTGCATTGAGGCTGATGTTGGAGGGGCATGTGTGTGTTCATGCATGCACGTGTGTGTGTGTGTGTCTGTTGTATAGGGCATGAGGTTGATATCAGAGGACCAGGGACAAGGGGAGAGAGGTGTGTGTGTTCCTACAAGTGGCAGAACTCTTGTTCCTGATCTGGGAACTCCAAGACATTGTGGTGCGTTACCCACCCCCACTGCACCACCTGTTCAAAAAATCTTAATGACTACTCATCTTAGGAGCTGTAACTGAGAACCTTTAAGTCTGAGGAATTTTAGTGAACTTATAGGGCTTCTGAGAGGTAAAATGAGTAAACATGATGTCATGTTTTGATCCCCGCGACTGAGATGTAAGACTCGGGAAAGCTAGCCATAGAAAATCTGAAAAAAGGGGAACATTTAACAGGCTGGGTCTCATTTGATATGCACTTTTGAGTGCAAGGATGGTCTCTCCCATCCTGAAAGGCCTCTCCTCACTGGAAATTGTGAACTCTCAGAGTCAACAAATTTGCCAAGATGAGTTGTATTAGTTTTCTCTGTTGTGTGACAAATTATTTCAAACCTATAGGCTTAAAACAATACCCACTTATTATCCACAGTGTCTGTGAGTCAGTGGCCCAGACATCACTTAAACTAGGTCCTCTGTGTGGCTTTTCACAAGGCTGCAGTCTACTTGTTGCCTGGGCTGCATTCACATCTGGTTTTTGGGGTCCTCTTCCAAGCTCATGGAAGTTATTGTTGGAATTCAGTTCCTTGTGGTTAGGGGAGTGAGGTCCTCAACTCTCGGACGCAAGCCCTCTCAATAGGCAGTTCACAACATGGCTCTTTGGGTCCTCAAGACCACCAGGAAAACATCTCTCCTGCTTCAAGTTTGTTCTTCCAGGAAGACCTGATCCCTCTTTTAAAAGAGCTCACCTGATATCATGGTAGACCCACCCAAGATAATCTCCTTTCTGATGAACTCAGTCAACTGATGAGAGACCCAATCACATCTGCAAAATTCCATTTCCTTTACTACATTCTGTTGGTTAGAAGCAAACCACAGATTCTGCCCTCATACAAAGTGGGGAGATTGCGTACAAGTGTGGGTACCAGGGGATAAGCATCTTAGAACTCTTCCTGCCATACCAGTGGATTCCAAAACAAGGTATATATTCAAGTAACACATGACCATCAGCTATAGGGGACAAACATTAGATCCTCAATTATAATTACTTTGTTTAAAAGATTTTATTTATTTATTTATTTATTTATTTATTTATTTATTTAGGAGAGAGAGACAAAGAGAGGGCACATGCAGGAGGGAGAGGGAGAAGGAGAGAGAATCTGAAGCAGACTCCGAGCTGAGCATGGACATAGTGCTCAAACATATTCCTCAGTCCCACCACTGTGAGATCATGACTTCAGCCAAAACCAAGAGTCTGACAGTTGACAGAGCCATCCCAGTGTCCCACAATTATAATTACTTTTTATTTCATCCGTTTTAGTTTTAGTTTCTGTGTGATTTATGATGAATATAACCTTTTAGAAAAAAGATTAGGGTATATAATTTATAACCATTTCTTTTCAAAAGGTGGGCTTTTAATTTGATTTTTGAATTCTTTAACTTTTTTTTTTGCTGATGGGGAGAAAAATAAATTTTGGAGGCTGCCGACTTGAGTAGATGGTCTGATAAGCACATTGTTATATTGTTTTAGAGTTTTGAAAATAAACAGTTCAAGCCAGATACATCTCTGTCAAAGGCATCACAGACTGTCAGCTATTTCTTTTCTTGTCTTTTAGTATACCTTATAATTTTTTGTTGCTAGCTGGACCCGATGATATCGGGCAACAGGCCTTTTGTGTGAGGCTTTTTCTGTATTACTGTGGCCAGCAGCTGCGCTGCGCTTCGTGTCTGTTGTAGCTACAGGTGCTGGATGCTTCCACTTCCTCTAGTGCCCATGTGTTGTCCCACGGTTGGGTTTGCTCTCCCCTGAGAACTGCTCCTCCGGTAGAATCTGTGTCTCACAGCTCCTGTAACTATAATTTGCAGTTCTTGTACTGGATCCTCGTTGGTGTGGTGGTGAGGTGCAGGGCAGTAGAGTGTCGTGTAATCTCATGATCAGTCATCAGTCTTGGGGTGCGCCTGTGCCCTAGGCGGTGTCTTTGCCTCCCTCTCTCACCACTGAGGTGACACAGGAAGTCTAGAGGAGGCTGGGCATAGAGAATTCTCTTCCTCCAGGAGGGTAGCCTCAGTACAGTCCTTTCCTCCTCTGAGGCTTGTGTTCTATTGACATATTCCACAGTGTAACTCTTCACTCTGCGAGAGCCACCAGGAGATTTTTCTTGACTTCACCATGAGAACCTGGGGGCTTCCTAGAGATTAAAACCCATAAAAATGTGGACTTCCCTAAGATTAGTCCCTAGACATTTCTCACTGTTGCATAGTCCACAGTCTGCCTCCTGCAGTTCATGAGAACTACAATGTAAATGTTCCTACCCATGTATAGTACCCGTTTATAGATTCTGCTCTATGTAAGGTCTCATCTGTGACTCTAGATTCACCTGTCTCTCCAGATTTGAGCGGTGGCAGTTTGCTCTTTGACCTTAGTTCTCTGGTGGGTCTAAGAAAAGTTGGTGATCTTTAGTTTGTTTACTATTTTCTTGCTGTAAGGATGGGAATGCTGGAGAGGAAATCATTCATATTGTTCCTTTACTTTTGCACTTCTCTTATTTAGAGTGGAAAGCAGCCTGGAATCAGAGATCTTGGCTGGACCTCCAGCTCCACCACTTATTTGTGACCTTGGGCAGTGATGTCATTCTTAGGATTGTATGAGGGTTACGTACAGGTGTGTAAGGAAGTATGTGGCCTACAACCTGGCACCGAGTACTTGCTCAGTGACTGCTGGAGGTGACCTCAGAGTCATCTTTTCTAGATCTCAGCTTCATGCTTGAATTTCCTTCTCTGCATCATCCCACTTAAGTGGCTGCCTAGCCTCTGCTTGAAAATCTTCAATGACATGGAACTTCCTACTTTCCAGAGGATGTACGGGTATTGCATGAGGCAGTGCATGAGAGCTAGTGTGTATCATAATGCAATGCGAGACTTGTAGAGAACATTCCCAGGGCTGGAGATACATGCTAGGGAGTGAGGTGCTTTCCATGGGGAGGGCCAGGGAAGGGTTCATGAAGAATTTGAGGAAGAGATGGTTTCCCAATATTTGCACATGAGACTGAAAGGCATACTGGGGGAAATAGCAGAACAGAAAAGGACCTGAAAGTGGGGTCAGAGTGGAAAAGAAGGAAGGAAGAGAACCAGGTGTTAAGGGATGGAAGTCTATGGAATTATGTATGTTCCAGGTCCCAAATGAGAAGACTCGAGGAAAGATCGCTTTGAATTCCTTTCCCAGGATTAGTCTGAGATTAGAAGTATTTATCCTTTGGCCTCAAAATATTCACTGTGATGCCACCACAGCCCCTGTGGCAGGCGATGTTAGTGGCCCACTCAGTACCCATGATTTCCTTTCATGCTGACAGAACTGGGGTTTGATATGGAGTGGCAGTTGTCCCAAGCAGTGCAGTGGGTCATAATTGGTCTCAGGGTAAGCCAGTCTTGAAGATCGTGTTCCCCTCTTCCCAGGGCCCCTTGCAGTTACAGATGCCACATGAAGTAGTCTGGCACGATGGGTGAGGGCTGGTTGGCTGAAGAGTGCCTGGGAAAGCTTCTGAATTCCCAGTACACAGGCTATGTCTCCATTCTCCCCCACTTCTGTCTGCCTGGAAACAGGAGTTGATGTTTGGACCAGCAGAAACCACATTGCGAATGGCTGCTTCCCCAGTGCTTGTTGAGTGAGGGGGGGAAACCCTTGAATTATTTATTTTACTTTGTTTTTTTAAAAAATATTTTTATTCATTTATTTATTTGACAGAGACACAGTGAATGAGGGAATATGACCAGGGGGGGAGTGGGAGAGGGAGAAGCAGGCTTCCTGCCGAGCAGGGAGACTGGTGTGGGGCTTGATCCCAGGACACTGGGATCATGACCAGAGCCGAAGGCAGATGCTTAATGACTGAGCCACCCAGGAGCCCCCAAACCCGTGAATTAAAGATGCTCTTCATGAGGTTTCTTACTTGTAGCTTAGGGCATTTCTAACTAGTACCTCATCTTCTCATAATTAATATCTTTATTTCTCCCTTTGCTTCATTCTACACTACCTCCCTTTTTTCCCCCCCGAAACGTGGCCGATTTAGACATTTGACATGGGCCACTCTGACAGGGAGAGAGAGCAACAGTGGGAGGGAGCAGCCCTGCCCTTGATTCTCATGGTGTCTCAGAGGTACTGCTCTTCGCTCTGCTTCCATGATGTGCTAGATGGAAAGACAGACAGGCAGACAGACAAGACACTGATGCTCACTGGCAAGCAGGTCTTAAAAGACTGCGACTTAACTGAAGACTCCAATGTGTGGTCCATAGCTCATTCTGGTGCCTGTTTATCAGGCTTTGATATCATGACGGTAAGGCTCTGTAAGGAGCAGGAGCCAGCCCAATTCTCGTATCATAGAGACGATCACACAAGGCCACTTTCCAACATCGCTTGGATTCCTCGGGGACATAAGTTCTCCACAAAGTCATTTCTGGCTCTGAATTCTTGTTGTTTATTTTATGAATTCTCCTGCTTTCATGAAGGTGTCGCTTCTTTTCCCATGACTGATAACTGAAGAAATTAGCCTCTGTCCATGGTTTTCAGAAATAAAAATAAGAAACAAAGAGTAGACTCATCCAAAGCATTTCAGTTTATTTTGCTAGGTTGTTTACCTCAGCAACACATATAGCTTCAAATGAAATGAAATGAAATGAAATGTTTAATATGGGGATATGTGTCAGGTGATGAGGGGAGCCTGGGATTTGGGATGTCTTCTGGGAGTGAAGAACAATGGGATGGAAGGAAGGGAGAGTTAACCTTGAAGATGTCTTAGGGGTGACGGGTCAAAGAGCACAGGAAGCTATGGTAACATTAGATGAAATTAATTTATTGAGATAATTTCTTAAATTAAAAAAAATCAGTTAATGTCTTAAATTCTGCAAGCAGTGTGGTCTGTAGTTGGAAGGGGGACTTGTCAGTGAATTGGGAAACGCTGTGTCTTCCCATAAATGATGATGAAGGGGTGGTCATGGGTGGGGGTGTTGGGGGAGTGGGCAAATCCTTAAAAAGTAATCCTGCTGTTTTCTCTGACATGGCTCACCTTTGGTGTCCCTCTTTCCAAAGTTCAATGAATTCTGCGCTTGGATTTACAATAGGAAAGGGACTTTCAGATTAAGTTTTTTGATAATACCTTTTTTGAGACCCAATTCATATACCGTACAATTCTCCTGTTGAAAGTACAATTTGGTGCTTTTTTAGTAGATTCACAGGGGTTGTGCAGCCAGGACAGTCTAATATTAAAACAAGTATGCCATCTTTATTCTGATTTTCTATCTGGAATTGAGAAAAGAGGTGCAGCCTTTTAGGCACAATTCTATATGATAATTATTATCTAATATATTTTTGTTTGATGAACATTGAAATCAACATTACATAAAAATGTTGACTGGGTATTATATTCATGGTAGATTTACATAATTCATAAAAATTATATAGGTTTTGAATAGTCCTTGCCCATATCACCCTGGTAAACTCTATTTTTAAAGTTTTATTTATTTAACTAATCTCTACATCCAATGTGGGGCTCGAACTCACAACCCCGAGATCAAGAGTCACACGCTCTTCTGCCTGAGCCAGCCAGGCTGCCCCCTTAGTAAACTATTTTTAAGTATGACTAGTGCTCATTCTTTACCTGCCATGAGCACATTTGACAAGAGAAATGATTAGGTTAGGGTTCTGAGTGTATCTAGCTGCCTGACGGCTGTGGTGTTCCAACAAAGAAATGACTGGGTAAGTTTCGCATGAAGCAGATGTAGGAGACAAGGCTGCTTTTGACTTAATTTACTTAATTTTGAGCAAATGTACGAGTACCTTGGAGGCCATGAGGCTAAATAAGCTTTTTGTCACGTTTCAGAAAAAAGGAAGGGTGAAAGAAAAAGAGAACTCATATCCTGTGTCCTGGGGACAAGCATTGCAGTGGCACTGCTAAGTCCGGGTCTTCAAGCTCCACCAGCCTTGGATCTTGGCAACAGTTGCCTGGGGGGCAGTCTGTCAGAGTTTCTGATCCTGCTTTCTCCCCGCTCTTCCACTTCCGAATGCTGTGACGGGAAGAGCCCACCTTGGTAGCCAGACTCTGGCTCTATCACCCACAAGCTTTGCAATCTTGCATGACCTTTCTCTTGGAGCTTTTTATTCAACGGCAAATGGGAATAATGATTAGTGTCTAAGAGCATTAATGCAAAGATTATAGATACCATCCCTGGAATATCTGTATGTTACACACAATAAACAATAGCTTTAGATCTTTCTTAGTTTCAACAGTAAGCCAATATTTGAGAACCAGTTTGTTCACTAGCCAACAGTAGTTGATATGCAGACAAGTAACATTGTAGCTCTTTGTGTGGCAAGAAGGGACTTTTTAAAAAAACTTTATTTTTGAAGTACTATGTCCATTAAGGACAAAACTGTATGAAATTGAAAGCTACACTTAAAAAAATATTGTGGAGGGCACATATTGCATAGTACACTGGGTGTGGTGCATAAACAATGAATTTTGGAACACTGAAAAAAAATTTAAAAAAATTTTAAAAAAATAAATGTAAAACTTGATTATCTGAACTGGCTATTTTCCCAAAGGTCAGAATAGCAAAATTTTATTTGTTTGGAGTAGGAAGGATGGGGATCAAAGATTAAAAAATATGGAAAAGAGAAACAGCATCTTTAACAACATAACTGATGCTCAGGTTCCAGTTCAATGGCTTCTATCACTTGATTAAAGCACTCTAATTATTTCATGTTGAAAGTGGTATTTCATCACATGGTTGAGGTTTCAAATGTGTTTTTTTTTTTTAAAGATTTTATTTATTTACTTGACAGACAGAGATCACAAGTAGTCAGAGAGGCAGGCAGAGAGAGAGGAGGAAGCAGGCTCCCCGCTGAACAGAGAGCCTGACTCGGGGCTCGATCCCAGGACCTGAGACCATGACCTGAGCTGAAAGCAGAGGTTTCAACCCACTGAGCCACAAAGGTGCCCCTCAAGTGTGTTTATTTGTAATTGGTCACCAATTTTTACTCAATTTTGCTTTCCTAATTATTCTGTGTAGCTCTTTACTGAACACCTGCATCTTATCTCCAGATGTTATGTTTCTTTGGGGAAAATTAAAAAGGTATTTGCCCTAACAAACAGACTTGATGTTATCTAGTTCAATAATGCAAGTCTTAGTGCACCTTCTGACGGGAACAAGACAATGTCCTTTGAAGGTGAGTTCAATGAGGGCCCCCACATTTGTGGAAGGGAAAGCACTTGAAACAAAAGAGCTATGCCTAATGGGTTTGGTGGCCTCCCTCAAGTAAATTCTCACTGTAGAGCCCAAGGGGATATCTGATCATTAACGGAAACGACAAATTTCAAGCCAGATGAAATATGCAGTGCTTCTGCGTGTGTGTGTGTGTGTGTGCATGCGCACCTGTGATCTTGCACCTGTTGGGCAAGCAACCATCTCCCACAGCCAGATGGAGCCTCCAGTTAACAGACTTCTCTGGCCACAGAGAAGACCTAGGGGGTCTTCCCTGTGTTTGCTCTCGCTCTGTGTCCCCATTCTTGAATACTTTTGAAATATTAGGGTATCTTTGGCCTGTAAGATACCTGCTACAATGGCATAAAAGTAGTCATGGGACTTTCAGTGGGAGGTGGATGGTGACAGTGAGTTTACTTGCTTCTGGAGTGCAGAACTGACTGTTGCTTTTGTTTTATCAAGGGCCAAGGAGAAAGAAACATAGTCATGCAGGTTGAGCCAGTCCATGCAGAAAATCCAAACAGAAAGATAAAGTGAATCACCCACCAATTGTAAAAACATTTACTCACTTTTCAAATGTTTCTCCAACTTTCTGGATCAGGAATAACTATCTTGTAGCTAAGGCCCAGCCTAGCATTAATTTAAGTGAATTTCCTGAAAAGGCGAGGAGGAGAAAGAGAAGAGGAAGAGGGATGTTGGGAGGGGTGGAAGAAGAGGGAAAAGGAGATGAAGGAGAAGGAATAGAATCTAGCTCTTATTTGAGGACACAAGTGATTGTTCCTATGTGTCCTGGTAACTTTTCTCCCTGTGATCAGTTCATCTGTGTTGCTTCAACTTTTATCCAAGACCAACGAGTCTCCCTCAGTCAAGCACACACCATGTGAGTGATACTTCCTCCATGTAAATGGATGGCCAGTTACTTCCATAATTGAGAAGCCTATTCTGTTGAAGCGCTCTCTGTTAAATTTGTTTATTCCTCTGTAAGAACGGTAACAACCACATTTATTTATTTATTTATTTATTTATTCATCCATCCCCCCCTCACCAGTCCCATTGGACTGTTCAAACACCAGGAATCACTAGAAATTAAAAAAAATACAATTTAGAGCAATTCTTAACTCCATGTCAAGAAGATGAAACATGAGCAGGGTGCCTGGGTGGTTCAGTGGGTTAAGCCTCTGCCTTCGGCTCAAGTCATGATCTCAGGGTCCTGGGATGGAGCCCCGCATCGGGCTCTCTGCTCAGTGGGGAACCTGCTTCCCTTCGTCTCTCTCTGCCTACTTGTGATCTCTCTCTGTCAAATAAATAAATAAAATCTTAAAAAGAAAAGAAGATGAAACATGAGCATCTAGTTGAATAGTAAGTTCCAGAGAACATAGCAGGGCAGGGCCTTTTGTCTCTTCCCAGCACTGTTCCTGGCTGTGCGTCATTGGGTCAGACCCTTCCCCTTTCTGGGGCTCAGTTTGCCAATCAGTAAAATAGAGACGCTGGACTAGATGTTTTTTAAGGGCTTTTTGGTGTTTCAGGAAGAGGCTATCATGTGGTATATACAGTTTCCTAAATGTAGCCTGAAAAAAGCAGTGCTGGGCACCAGATCCTTGGACGCCATCCTGGGGGGACTCTCCATAAGACAGTGAACATGTGTTTTGTTTTAAGTGCTATTCATTGCAAAATTACATGGTATTGCAAAACAGAATTGTGGATTTTAACATGTCTCTTATATTTTAGAGAGTTTGTCCCCTACCTGTTCCCCTTCTCCTGGAGAGTAAGCTAGTGGTTTGGGCTTTCAAGATGCTTAGGAGATATACTAATGCTCCTCAGTGCTGACTTCCTGCTCTTTCTTTTTCCTGCCTCCCTCTCAGTACTATGGGAGCATAAGAGGCCACAAATAATACCCCTGGCCTTCTGGAGGACTCTGCTAAAGAGAAGGCTGTATTTTACTCTTGGAGAGTTTGGCTGGGGCCATCTTGTGGGGATTTAATTAGAATTAAGGCTAAAGGCCTATTCACTCAAATAGTATTTTCTATCTTCATCCTGCTCTCAGCCTGCTCTTGGTCTCTATATTTTTCTTGTTTGGGGCTCTCTTCAAAGCATACTGAGTATGTAAAAACTCTTCAAGAAAAGCTTTCTCCTCTAGGGATACAAGTAACTCATTTTGCAGTTCTTTTCTGTCTTCAGGGAGTCTCTGGATGATGTAACTTGTGATGTTGAAGGTTGGGACCTTGCTTTCCCCAACCACCTACCCTGTTTTTGTGAGGCAGAAGCTGGACTTTGCAAGAAGTGAATCACAATCACACTCGTCCCCAGCAAAGCCACACACCATCATGACAGAATCAAGGAGACCCAGGAACTGCAGTGTTAAAATCCAGAGACACTTTTCCAGTGACATCTCACTTGGGGTCCTAGGTTTTCCTCTGAACGTGAGCAGATTGTGTTAGGTGCTCCATCAGCTTCTACACAGTTCCAGTCTTCTGAGGAATTATTTTTAACAAAAGATTTATTAGGAAAAGCAATGTGATTTAAGATAGATTTAATTTTGTTGTCTTTTAAAGGATTGGTGTGATCACCTCTAGAATGTTGTAGATCTCCAAAGACAGTGACTCAAAGTATGAGTTTTACTCTCATTCATCAAGAAGAGGGCAAGACTGTGGAGTATTATTATGAACACCAACAGGTTGTGAAATCACCAGGTTGTATTTGTTGGGTGTCCCTACTTCACTTCTCTATCTCTGGCTTCTAACTGCTAGGACATACATAGTCCCACAAAGCCAAACGGGAATGAAACAATCTGTTTGATGAAGAAGGCTTTATCACTCTGAATGTTCAAGTCTTTTCAGTAAAGCTTGGGGCTTGACAACCAAGCCCAAAGCTGCATTTCCTATTTTTTTCTCCCTCTAAATATAAACTTCAGAATCTGGCTTGAGAACACTTGTATCTGCAAAGTAGAATTTGTTACCCAGCTGGCCCTCATGGGGACTTGTGGTGTAGCTCCTACGCATAGTCTTTGGTAGAATGAAGTATACGTCTTTACTTCTGTTAAAAAATTAAAAATAGGAGTGCCTGGGTGGCTCAGGTGGTTAAGCATCTAACTCTTGATTTCAGCTGGGGTCTTGATCTCAGGTTTGTGAGTTCAAGCCCTGTGTTAGGCTCCATGCTACTAAAAGATGAAAAAAAAAAGTTCAGTGGATTTTAGATTTCCATTATGTATATCTGCTGCTCATTTTCCTGTAGTGAATAAAGAGTGTGGGGCAGAGGGAAAAACTAGGGTGAAACAGACAAAAAGTGCTCTCCTTTGTCATGATGGGAAAAGGAGGGGTGAGAGCCCCTCCTCCAGTCATTGGCTTGCGTCCCTGCTCACTATCTATTAATTGTGTACAACATGAAACAATGTTTAATCATTTTGATAACTTTACCTCTCTAGGTCTAATTTTTCTTAAAAATTTTAAAAAAGATTTATTTATTTATTTGACAGAGAGAGAAAGTGTGCAAGCATGGGGAAGGAGGGGCAGAGGGAGAGCATCCTCAAGCAGACTCCCCGCTGAGCACAGAGCCCTACCTAGAAACTTGTGATCATGACCTGAGGTGAAATCAAATCAGACGCTTAACCAACTGAACCACCCAGGTTCCCCTACCAGGTCTAATTTTTCTACATCTGTGATCTGCAGAAAATATTATCTGTCTTGAAGAGTTCTCGTGGGAATTAAATTAAATTAGGTCATGTGCATTAACTGCTCAGTTAAGTAATGGGCATGTGGTAAGTTCTAAGCACCTGATGGCTGTTTTTGTCATTTTTCAGCAAGACCCAGGATCTCAATGATGTTACCTAAGGATGAGGCACTGCAGTACTCAAGTCAGGTCGTTCCCAGTCTAAAACAATGATAGAATTTCCCAAACTTACCTGCTCATGGAAAATTTTAAAAATAAGGTACTAATAGAACCAACAGTAATTCTTGAGGCTATGAATGTCTGATGAATGATGAACACTTTCAAATGTGTTGAAAGATACATCATCTAGCCCAGGTCATCATATATATATGCACATAAAGTGCATATAAAGTCACTGGTGCACATAAAGTCACTGGTTAGTGCCTCTAGTAATTCCCCCAAGTCACACAGCCAGGAATCACAGTCAATTTCTTTTTGTTCTCTGCCAAAATACCACCTTTCTTATGGTATAATGTCAGCTTTAATTGTGTACATACATTTATATGTTTGTGTTCTCAACAATATAATTTATGTTGTAGAAGAACAATTTGCTAGCATCAGTTTTGTTTTTGTGAAACATCTATTAATGTTGAGTTCTACAGAAACTAATTGGCCAAACCTCATATCCTGTTACAGCTGAAGCAATGTTTTTCAAACTTTTTTGACAGAGACTCACAGCAAGAAATTCACTTTGCCTTGCAACCTAGAGCCCACACACATACAGAGGTATGTAATTAAAATAAAGTATTTTATGATATAATATTCTCTTGTAAAACCAAGCACTCTATTTTTCATTCTATTCTATTCTATTCTATTCTATTCTATTCTATTCTATTCT
>ML106327.1:0-15346 GCA_003697995.1 Taxidea taxus jeffersonii | reverse complement strand
ATTCTATTCTATTCTATTCTATTCTATTCTATTCTATTCTATTCTTTAAAGTACTGCTGATCAAAGCCCACTGCTTTGATTTCCAGACCCACTAATGGGCAGCACTCTCAGCTTGAAAAAGGCCTAGGGATTAAGCTAGGAAATGCATGATGTTTGTGGCTCTCCTTTTCCCAGGTGGGGGTACTTCTTATATTACACTTCAAGTGTATTTGAAATGGAACCTTCTCTAACCTCCAGAAAGTCTATGGAGGGGGCATTACCTAGGAAGGGTCATGTTGCCCTGCCTGAGAGAGGCAGCTGCAGCTCACAGGCTAAGAGGAGAGAGCAAGATAAGGGAACCCCTAGCTCCCTCAGAGAGAGGCCCAAGACTAGAGGGTTTGGAGAGGCCAGGGAGAACTCTGTGGATGTCACCTTCCACAAGACTCCCAAGACCAGCAGTCTACCGTCCCTGCCACCAAGCCCCATCCTGCCTGCTCCTCTCCGGACAACCAGCCTCAAGTCCCCCATGCTCAAGTGTTCTGTCTCAGCTTGAAAACACTCCTTTCTCTGTTCCTCTCCCTTCTCATCAAAGCCTGATTCATATCAATCTGTCTTATCTTCCCTTGAAACTTTCCTTACCAGCTCCCAATACCAACCTCAACCCACATCCCCACCCATGCACAGGACTGCAATAGCATGCTTCATCTCTACCCAGGACGTCCTTTTATCTTTCCCCACTGTAACATGTAACACAATGCATTTCATTATTTTCCCTTTCCACTGGGCGGTAAGCTCCTCCTAGAGGCCAGGGACCTATCTCTTTTTTACCTTTTTATCTGTACTTCCTATTACGGCCTTCGCCGTTTATCATGTTCACAATACTTGTTGAGGAAGTGAAGTCATGAACAGTGCCTACTTACTTTATAAATTACTTACTATGTACCACCTGCTTCCAAGTACACCACCTCATTCAATCATTATAATGAAACTGTGAGGCAAGGAGGGATGATACGATTATTTGCTGCTTATGGACTGAGAAGCTGAGGCCAGAGAGGCGAAGAGGCATTCCTGAGGGTATACTCTTGGCTGGTGGAGAAGGGCAGACATTGAGGCTTGCACAGCATGGCACACACACACACACACAGGGCCTCCCAACCAGCCCCATTCTCACTCATGACCTTCACATTTTCCAACAAAAGCCTCACTGATTTGTCCTCATTGTCAGAGGTTGGGTCAGATATGTGAGCAAAAGGGTGGGCATGGACACAAAAGCTTTGGTTCAAGACGAGGCCCACGTTACTGATAATGAACACTCATTCTCCGAGAATTCTAGAAGACACTGAACATTGTCGAGGGATTGCAGAAGTAGGATTTCTCCCTCAAATTTTGTTAACCCTGACATCCGATTGCATAGAATTTGGAGCAGGAGTTACCTGCAGACATTAAGGAGATGAAGTGTGTTTGTGTGGACACGCATCTTGCATCAGAAAAGTTCAGATACATAAAGAGATGCTCTTGTATAACTCATGTTATTTACTAGAACGATTTTACTGGCCCTCTGAACATCATTGTGCTCTCTACTATAAATATGCATTCAGACCTTTTCCAAACCACTAGTCATTTGCCCAGCGGGCCATAAAAGCAATGTATCATATAACCATGTATTGGGATGAAATTTCAAAAGCTCTCCATTTAGGCAGCAGGCCTTGGCGGGTTTGGGGAGCTGTAACATTATCCATTTAATTATACATTTGGACACACTGAAAAAAAAAACCTGTATTATTTACACAATTGCCTGTAATATTCTCTCCAAGCTGTTAGACCTGAGTCAGAAACCATTAGAATGCTAATCAAGAGAAGAATATGAAATATATTTCCTTGGTGCAACTACAGCAAGTTTTCTAGACACTTTTATTTCAGCCACATGTTTTTTTTCCCCCAGACCTTCTATCTGAAGAGGCCTCCCATGGCCCTGGTGGGGATATTAGACTGCTAATTTGGGAACACAACACAATATGCCAATATTGGCTCTTTTTCTCAAAGACTGTCCTATACAAGGCATGGTACCTTATATTTGAGGAGAGCTGAATTGTTGGAATAGGGAGGGTATTGTATTCAGGGGGAGAATTTGCCCCAGATATGATCCTGTTGGGGATAGACATTGCATTAAATATTCTCATTTAGATTAACCATGTGAGAGACACAGGGAGCGTGCCTTTCTGGATCCCAAGCACTCCTGAATATGATGGAGTAGAGAGCAAGTGTGTGGAAGGAAGCCCAAATGCCTGCATTCCTTAACCAATATTTTCGAGCAGCCACAAAGCCCCATGCACTCTATAGGTGCCAGTTGCATGGGGCGGAAGGAGAAGTCTTGTCTTACAGGAGTACAGCCTTTAGGGGGGAAGCAGATGACAGAAGCAGAAAACCACAGGTACTGATAACGGGAAGCTCACGGGTTTTCAGATGGGGCCTTGCCAGCCCAGCTTGTGCTTGGGGTCGCACAGGTGAGCTTCCTTTCTCTCTTTACTGCCTCCCGCTTATCCCAGCAAGTCAGGGTCTTGGAATTATGCCACAGACTCTGGTAATTGGTCTCTCCTTCCCTCAGACTGGGGTCTGTCACTTGGCTCTCTATGTGGCTTCAGTCTTCCGTTGGTGAGCAGAGAACTCAGACAACCTCCACATCTAGTATCTGATTTATCTCCTGTAAGCAGTAATAGCTTGGACTGACATTGACTGGCCATGCATTTGCATAACAGACCGTCCCTTTGTTTTTTACTTTGTTGTCACTGCTTACTGCTTTATAATGTTACCTAATACAACTGATATTTCCCATATTCTCTGGATACAAAACAGTGCCACGGATACGTGCCATTCAGATAGGTTGCTTCATCAAAGCACAGTGTCCTTGTGTGGACATCTTCAGAGTAGAAAAGGAGACCTGGACTACAGATAATGATATCAGGAACTCTTCCTCCCTCCTCTGTTACTACTTGCATCGTCAAGGTGCTGGCAGACAAATGCACTGAATTTACGAGAATGGCAAATGTTGACTCCTGATTGGTTTCAAAAAGAGGGAATAGGGCTCAGGTGGAACATACTAAACATTTTATTCAGCTTAACATTAATAAAGAGAGATTTGTCATTTCATGTTAAATGTGGACCTTGAGGAAATCTGGGTAGATCATGGATCTTCCTGGAAACTTTTTTGAACTGAAGTCGTTTCTTGCCAATATTGAAATTTACTGTCGTGGGTATTTTAGGGCTTTGAAAATCAATCAGTGAGCCATTAAATGGATCCTGCCATTCCATAGGCATACGATATAATGGAAATAATTTAAGAACTCTTCGAAGACTCAGATTTCTTCTCTATATCATAAGAATAGTAATCACTGCTTTGCAAGGTAGAATGAAATGAGATGACCTCAGTAAAGCCCTGAGTTTGGCCCATGTATGTAGGAGGCATTAAACATATGGCCCTGTTAGAATTCTGCTTTGCTCATCCAGTGGAGTCCTGGGCTCACATCATCCCATTGCCCACTACCGGAGGTGATTCTGCTGTCTAACACATTTTTCTCTTAACTGCTCCAAACCAAAGAAGGAAGGGAGGGGGGACAAGACAGGAAGCAAAGAAGAAAGGGATAGCAAGAATTAGACAACAGAAAGAACAGACAGGGTATTTGAAAGTATGTGAAAGGTCACGTTTCTTTGCACAGAAATCTGTTCTGTCTCCTGGGCTCACAGGCCAGGCTGGCATGCTCTAGGGATCAGAACTCTGGTGTTTATTTATGCGACCCTCACGTCAACAGGCAGCTGCTCCAGTCCGGGAACTTTATGGCAGGAAATATAAAGCGCTGTTGGATCCGGGTGCTTTAGGGTCCTGTGTAGAATTGTTCGTTCTTAAAAAAAAAAAGAGAGAGAGAGAAAAGAAGAAAAGAGAAAAGTAAGAGGGTGACAGTCAGCTAAGGACTATTAAGCTTCATGGCCTTGCTCTTATCACATTGCAGCTACTCTTACCAGTTCTTAATCACTACGATGTTATAACATCTTTACAATTTACTGAGACAATTAGAAGCAAACAGTTCTTTTGACCCCCAGCTCTTTCAGAGTCATGTGACGCTACAAGAGAAAGTGGAACCATGAGACTGGTGTTTGCGGTTCAGTGTTCATTTTAGATGTCCAAGTGCCACAAGGAACGGGGAACTGGACTGCAGGAGCAAGAACGTAGAATTCCAATCTCTGCTTTTCCCCTAGATTGTGCTCTGAACTTAGGGTTGCTCTTTGGCTTCCCTGAGCCCTCATGTGCTCACATGTAAAAGGGAAATGGATGTGAGCTCTCTTCTGTCACAAAAGTCTTTTTTTTTTTTTCTTGAAAGAAAAGAAAGGATCTCTTTTGGGTTATGGAAAACGAATGCTTTCCTTGAGGTCACTCCCTACACTGTTGAGTTCATTCTTTCCAGGCCATTGTGCTATGTCCACAACCTCTACTAGATGGCAGTGGAATATGGGACTTCTTGTCTATATTTGAACCATAGCCAATTGGACATCAAGGCTGAGTACCTGAGTGAGAAGTGGTCCACAGGTCCAGTGACCTGGATCCTGCCTGACCTGGTGCCACTCGGAAGTACAGGATGACAAAAATGATAGTGGGACTGATTCACTTGGAAGCTGAACCCAAAGGCTAGGAGGGCAATTCAGGATTGTGTAGATGGTGTGGCTCCCAGATAAGCTGCAGTCTTGGCAGAGCTGGCTAGTAGTGAGGATCTAATGGAACAGGTAGGTAGAAGCCAGGAGAGATGTTATGACTGGGGTTTATGTGAACTTTGAGACACATGCATGTGTGAGTATACACACACACACACACACACACACACACACACACAGAATTAGTTTCAGGTCCCAATTCTTGTCCATTTAGTACACTGAGTTTAGGAATAAGGGCTCTGCAGTTATGCTGCCTGAATTTAAATTCAGGCTGTGTAACCTTGGATAAGTTATTTAACCTCTTTGGGCCTCAGTTTTCCTACAGGTAAAGTGGAGTTGGAGGATAGCACCATTCCTGTGGGATTGTAGATAAAGTGCTTAGCATAATTCCTGGAACATAATACGGGATTGTAAATTTCACAGCTATTATTATCTTTGTAGTCATTGTATTTGTATTGACTCCAACAATAAATCTCTTTCCCTTTAGGCAACACAAATAAGTCTTTCCTTCCTTTCAACTAGCAAAGACTTAACTAACCTCCCATTCTTCCAGTGTGGGGGTGCTTTGTTTCCCCCATTAGGCCTTCCTTGATTACCATAATCCCATTTTCATGTCGCTAAATTTTGTCTGCATCCATATAGGACTTTGCAGAACAGTATCTGGGACAGCGGTTCCAACCACCACAGCATGTCCTGTTTGAATTGTGGTGTTTATGATATTTCATGTTTAAATATTTTCTTTCCCAATGAAGAAGGAGCTCCTTGAGGGTAAGGGCTATGCTTTGCATTTACTTATTTCCCAATGTCTAATATAATGTCAGGATGACCAGTGGAGTATAACACATTTGCATTATTGGACAAACTTGGATCAAAAATGAAGACCACAAAGTAGTTCTGCCATTCCTTGTATCATCTTTGGCTAGTGCATTCAGCAAGTTTACAATGTTTATTTAATAGTAAAAGACTTAAAAGCAAACAAATTTTAAGAAGTCAAGTGTGTCTGCGTTCTCATGTTATATGTGCAGCTAATAAACTACTTGATGTCAGACAAATCATGTCTACTTTCTGAACCTCAGTTTCCACATCTGCTGAGTGAAGCTGATAAATGTTTTGACCTCTCATTCTTCTGCCAAACTGGTCTAGTTTCCGTGACATATAATGACTGATTTCTTGGAATTTATTCTTTTGCAGAACTTCTTAAGAGGGTTTATTTGTGCTTAGAGCTTTAGTGCTGCTCAGAGGCAGTATAACATGGTGGTTAAAATTAGGGCTTTAGGTCACAGACCTGGGTTTGAATTCCAGCTGGTCTTCAGAAGGTCACTGAATCTCTCTGATCCCCGGGAATAAAACCTGTCCCAGGTCATTGGCATGAAGACCAGAGATGATAATGTATATAAAGTGTAGGCATTCCAAATTTGGTGGTCAAGGCCAGGGCTTGGACAGTAACCTAGATTTATTTTTCAAACCCCAGTGGTGCTGTGTATGAGGAAAGGTGTTTTCTTTTTACATGGTTGCATTGGTGAAGGTACACATAACTACTGCTTAGAAAATGCTTTGCTTGTTGACTGCGGAACAGAGGATGCTGGAGGCAGGGCAGTGTGGGGACTTTAAGGAGAAGGAAAAACATCACCACCAGCCTGGGTTTTTGCATTCAGCCTTTACTGACTCTCGTGCTTCCATTGTGTTCATCATCCAAAAGCCTTGGAGATGACACTCACAGGGTCTTCCCTTTTTCAGGAGGTCAGCTTTTGCAAACAGATGTGCTATGGACCAACTCTGTGACTTTGGGCAGATTTTCTCACCTCTGCGAGCTTCTATTTCCTCATGTATGGAATGAGGATAACAATGACCTGCCTTTTAGGAGCTTAAGTAATATAATGCATGTGGCTCATAGTAAGAAGTTAAAATACATGATTTTCTATTATCATTACCCATGTCAGATGACAACTGTGTACGACGAGGGATGATGAACCACCAGTAGAGCACAGGTAGGAAGAGACTAGGTGGGCTGGCATCCAAATGCCCATGAAAAGACACCTGGGAAGGGGTCCCCACATCTGCACAGTTTGGAGGGATGGCTTAGCATAGTATGTTGAGGATATCTAAGTATTTTTTTTTAAGATTTTCTTTTATTTATTTTAGAGAGAGATAGAGAACACAAGTGGGAGGAGAGTCAGAGGGAGAGAAAGAATCCTGAGCAGGCTCCCCGCTGAGTACAGGGCCTCATGTGGGGCTCGATTCCAGGACCTTGTGATCATGACCTGAGCCAAAATCATGATTCAGAAGCTTAACCAACTGAGCCACCCAGGGGCCCCTAGATCTCTTAGTATTTTAAACACTGGAGCTCAGGATGTGTGTTTGTTGAGGATATGAGGGAAAAAGAGACAGAGAAAGGGGGCAGGATCAGATCTGGACAGCCTTTGGTGGCCAGTTTTTTTAAAGTCACATCAGCCCCTTCTGCTTATTTGCTCACTAAGGAGGCATTGCCAGTATCCCAGGTCTTGGGCTGCCCCTGACTTGCCACTGGTCACTTAAACTTTGAGGCACAAGCCATCCAATGGTCACAACATTCTGTTGCTTAATGGGGTTGTTGCCCCCAGAACTGCATGTTAGGAGCACATGCAGATGGTAGGTAAGGGCTAGACAAGTACAAATATTTTTAATTCAGTGTTGCTTCATGGCACCAAGTATCAACAAAACTTGCATCCCACCATAGCCAACTACCCAATGGTGTACTAATATGGCATATTATCCATAAGACAGATGTATATTTTTGAAATGATAGCAATGAGACGAATTCTATAATAGTGACCACCTTTTGAGTATTTACCACATGTTGCTGAAACCAACACCTTAATATATATATGGCCCCTTTTAATGTCTACAAGTCTATGAGACAAATATTAACTACTGTTCCCACTTTGCAGATGAGATAATTGAGCCTTAGGATGGTTAAGAAAGCTGCCTGTAGTCACACGGTTATAAACCTCACAAATAATATAGTTGGAATTTGAATGTGGGCTAACTTGAATGCTTGGTTTGGACATGTTAAGGAAGCAACAGGATTGGGAACCCAGATGTTCTGAAAAATATGCAGAAAATCTCTATGAAAATAATGCCACGAGGCCCATTCAGCCAAACCAGCAGATATTTGTCCAATGACTGCCTAGTAGCTGCTAACTTGATTAAATGCCACTGTACAGAATTTTCTCATCCTTTGTCCTTTCATAGCCTTTTTGGCTTTCAAATATAACCATAGAAATAAGATAAGACAGATCCCGCTATACTCACAATAGCCATTTAAGGTGGATTCATAATCTGCCTTACGGGAGGAGAAAATGGAACTTAGAATCTTCTCAAGGTCACATGGGTGGCCGGTGACCCACCTGGGACCTGGGGCGTGATCCCAAGCCTCTTTCCATTGCAGTGTGTTACTTCCTTAAAAGTTGTGATCACAAAAGGCCCCATTCTCAGGGTCAAACACCTCCATTTCTCCGGTTCCCAAATTTTCGTTTGAAAGTAATACCGTCTCCCCTATGCTGAAAGCTGATACCACCCTTCCCCAAATGGGAGAATTAAATTCATTACTAATGCTTAAAACCCAATTCAGGTATGCTCAGCTACCAACCCAGGCGCTGAAGTGAGACACCTATAATCATCTCTTTATTGTTTGCTCATTTTATGGGGCCCTCCCTTGCCTCCTCCCCCTCCCTGCCTGCCATCAGGAATTCACATCGTGGAGGCTCCTTTGTGGCAGCATGGGCAAGCATCTCAATTTCCAAACATCTGGCTGGTTTCAATCAATGAGGCTCTAAACATGCCGCTCCTGGGGCTAGAGTGGTAGTGGCGGGGTAGCTTGATTCAGGATGCAGATCTAATAATAAGCAATATAAGTAATGGCTCTGAATTCTTTTGTTCATGAAAACTGAGATTTATGCTACCAAGCTTGGGCTGGAAGGAAGTAGAAATGAAAACAAAGCCTTACTCAGTCTAACAGGCTGACAAGCAAACTTAGTAGAGTGGGGAATATCTGCTACTTCCCTGAAAACCAAAATTCTGCTTAGTGACTTCAGGAGAACAGAATTCAAACAGATTTGCAGACTGTCGGGGCAGGCAGTGGGTGCCCAAAGCAGGGGAGACTTGTCTATTCCAAGAGAGGAAGTAACACTGAATTCTTTTGTTTGAACAGTGCTTTTTAGTTAACAAAATGTTAACACACATGTGCAGAGATGAACAGGAACTCTACAGCCGAACCGCTGGGTTCAATTGCAGACCTTACCGATTATAAGCCAAGGGAACTGGGGCAAATCACTTAGCTGCTGGCTGTCTTATTTTCCTGGGAAGGATAAATACCATGACTACCTTCCAATTAGGACTTTAGGACTTTTATTATTTATTTATTTTAGATTGATAGAACAAGAGAGAGTGCGTGTGCATGCGTGAGTGGTAGGAGGGGGCATCGGGGGGAGTGGGGGGCAGAGGGAGAGCAAAAGAATCATCAAGCATACTCCTTGCTCGTGGGACCCCGGTTCCACTGCTGGATCTCAGGACCCTGACCCTGAGACCATGACCTGAACTGAAATGAAGAGTCCAGCGCTTAACTGTCTCAGCTGCTCAGGTGCTTCCACTATTAGGACTTTTGTAAGGATTAAATAAGATAATCCATACAACATGTTTAGAGCATGCCTGTTACATAGTAAATGGCATGTGTTTGCTGTTATTTTATTTTTTCTTTATAAATATCTTGCGAAGAAGGTAGACATTATATGCCTTGGAAAAAATAGCTCCATGTGGTTAAGAAGTTTATCTAAGGTTATACCAGTAATAAGATAGCTAGTCCCCAAACCCAGCTTCTGTGCTTTACTCAGTCCCTCATCCATTTATTTATTCCTTTGTTCACTGTGAATATGTCAGACTTTCTGCCAGGGACCCAGAGATGAATCTGGACATAGATATTTCCTAAAAGATACCTGGAGGCTAATGATTGCTGCAAACACCTGATGGAGGCATTGCTCTGGGAAAGCTCAAAGTGATTTTAGGGGGGTGTTTTTATTTTTTACTACTTACCACTAGTTTTTATTGTTTGGTTTTCCTAGAAGTTACCAAGCCAAGGGTTCTTGTTCGACTCTGGGAACAACTATCAGTCAGCCCTTACACTGAGGGCTAAATGAGATGATGCAGCATAGTCCAATCTTATTTGAGCATCGCATCCTTTTTTTTCTGAAAATACCAGCGACATCCCGGCAGAAAGCCTAAAGGACACCGGTGTGAGAAATGACCTCGGGGTTGTTGTTAAATTTTTACTGGTGGCTGTGCCTAAGGAGGGGAAATAGGCAGTGACTGATGCACTGGGCCTCTAGCCCCAGCCCGCCCAGTCATGGGTGAAGGTGACTGGTGTTTGTCAGTCTCTGGGGCCTGTGAGTTGTGAGGGAATACTAAGATCCATTCTCTGATGAATTTTCTAAGGGAGCTTATTAAATGCCTTTTCTATGTTAAGTACTGCTCTAGGCACTGTGGAAACAAGTGAGTAAGCCAGACAAGGCCCACCCTGTCGTAGAACTTATATTTTGGTGGAGTGACAGATCACACACACACACACACTAATTTAAAATAGTACTCTCTGCTGTAAAGTTTGGGAAGTAATGATATTACTACTGTTGCTAAAGTGGTAATAAGTAATTACAGCCAACAAGAGAGAGAGAACTATATCATAAGCAAGAGTTCTTTCTTTACTCACTTATCACAAGTCTTGTGCCCTGGAGCACCTCTTCACAGCTCCTAGACTAGCTTCAGGTAGGCTCTCCTTTGGAAAGCAGTGCTATTCATTTCAAGCAAACAGTCTGCAGGTATGGCTTTCAGCGTGCCTGCCCCTAACATTTGCAGGGCCCAGGACAAGAGCACAAATAGAGGCCCACACACCATGTGTCTAAATATTTGAATGTTATAAACCAAGTTAATAAACTTTTAAATCTAGCTTCCCACCTTGATGGATAATAATGTCCTAACAAACAAATAAAATCCTAACAAACCTAGATGGCCAGGTTGGGTTTAGAGCTCTCAGAATCGTGGATTTTTGCTCTAGGGGTTGGTGGCCTGGAGAGAATTAGCTCCTGAGAACCACCCTTTTTCTTGTCCCACCCCCACAAACAGTAAGCGACTTCGCACAAAAGATGTAGACCTTGGCTGTGAACAGCCGTCCCTCAAACACCACTTGGCATGGCTCTCGGGCAGTATGTCCCAGAAATCCCAGAGTTCTGGGTACCCAGCAAACAAAGGAGCTTATAGTACAGATACAGAGACTCAGTTATTTCCAGTCACTTTCAACTCTGCATGATTCGGTTTCCAGTGCTGGAATTTGAATGATAGGAAAACCTACAAAATATTGGTATTATGCTTTCCTTGTACAAGATGTTTTGTCTGGAAAGAAGTGTGTCTTGGGGAACTTCTAGACAATGGCATAGGAAACATACAGAATTGAGAAATACATAGACATGTCTTGGCAATAATAATAATAGATCACATATGTGTCTAGAATCCAAACAAATGTCAAAACCTCAGAACAAGTAAGAGTAAGTAAGTTCAAAATTATGAGCAAAACATTTCCTTTCCTTGGATTTCAGTTTCCCATGTGAAAACTGTAAGTTTTGGATTCTAAGTTCCTTTCTAGCACATTCTTGTACGATTTTATGATGTGATCTTCAAGGGATTTTCTCTTGGGTGGAAAGCAGAGATATTTATTAAGGGGAAGGGTCTGCACAATGAGATGTTTACCAAGAGCAATAATTATAGATTATGTTCCAGTTCTTTACAGCTTCTGTAAAATTTTCTGAATGCATTATCTTGTTGAATTTTCATTCTCAGCCTGCAGTGCTGGTATATTTTTGTTGTTGTTGTTCTCCATTTGCCACCGAAGAAAATGATCAGTGAATTACCCACAATCTCTCAGCCTCTGAGTGACAGAGCCAGGTCTCAAATCCATATTATGGCCTTTAATTTTAAGGTGGATGTGCAGGTTTTTAAACCACTGCATTTGCGGAAAAATGGTCTTGCAGGTATGGAATTCATTCTTTCTGAAGGAAGAGAGGGATAAAACCCAGCAGCATAGACATGTCTCTTATGACTCATTAGTCAACTTAAAGAGAACCTTTATTGCAGACAGGAAAGCATTATGGCAGCTGCTACCGGCCCGACACACATGGATGCCCGTGTCCTCACTGCAGCATTGTCTCACTGTGCCCTAGACACCTAGACTCTGAAATAATGCAGCCAGTGGGACGCTTTCCCAGCACATATGTTGTAAAATGCTTAAAAGCTGAGAGCGTGTCTCTGAGTTCCGCCTCTGTTTCCATCTCTTAAGCAGATTGTATGTGCAGTTTGGCCTTTTGCCCATGGCATGCTACCTGCTGCAATGGGAAAGACTGAGTCTAGATGGAGAAAAGGAAACTCTGTTGTACAGAGCGCTCTCCCACGTGCATGCTCTGCGAGATCATGCCAGGCAGAGAACATCAAATACTCCAACAAATTAGCATCAGAGGTGAGTGGTGAGAATGGAAGAGAGGGCCAGGTGATATACCTAGCCATGTGAGGCAGTACAAAGAAAGCAGAGCATACTGCAGGTTTACTGGGAACCAGGCAGACAAAAGACAGTAAGTCAAAACAGGAGGAGGGATGACTGCCAAGCTAATCAAGTGGAAACACATTTTGGGGAGAACATCATGTTCGGTTCCCTCCACAAATGACGGCTGGCTGTGACATATCTGTGTCCCCATCGCACAGCTGCTTAGCAGTCAATGCAAGTGGATCTGTCTTTCTGCCTCTGCTCCTTCCCTTGTTATCTGTATGACCGTGGATCACTTGATTAAACTCTTAGGTCTTAGTTTGTTTGTCTGGAAAAACGGGGGGGAGGGATGGTTTGTGATTAATGTGTCATACATTAAATGCAAACGGGGGGGGGGGCGCCTGGGTGGCTCTGTTGGTTGGGCATCTGCCTTCAGTTCAGGTCATGATCCTAGGGTCCTGGGATTGAGTCCCGCATCAGGCTTCCTGCTCAGCGGGGAGCCTGCTCCTCCCTCTCCCTCTGCTGCTTCCCCTGCTTATACTCTCTCTCTCTCTCTGTGTCAAATAAATAAACTTAAAACAAAATTTTAAAAAATGAGACTGGGTTTCACCAGTATTTGGAACACAGTAAGTGTTTAAGTGCATTACATTAGCCACATCATTGAAATTGCCATCATTGTCTTTCCATCTTTAATATTTATCCCTGCAGTATCTTCAGGGAATGCTAAATGCACTTGTTAAAATTTTTAAAATCAGAAGTGGTGGGGAAGAATTTGCATACAAAAAACACACTCATTTCAAGTGTAAACTTCAGTTAGTTTTGATAAGTCTACACATGCATATAGTTACCAGGACAGTGAGCAGAGAGTTCTCATAGCCTGAAGTGTCCGATGTTCCCAACCACGAGCCCTCCAACGCCCAGCACAGGCAGCTGCCCATCTGCTTTCTCTCACTGTAGTGTAGTATACATTTATTATTTCCTTAAAAAATTTTTTTTTACTTATTTTGGGTTTAATTTACTCTTTCTATCTAGCTCTTTCATGTGTGCATTTAGATAATTGACTTTAGTACTTTTTTTAATTTTATTTTTTTCCAGTGTTCCAAAATTCATTGTTTATGCACCACACCCAGTGCTCCATGCAATACATGCCCTCCTTAATACCCACCACCAGGCTCACCCAACCTCCCACCCTGTCCCTCCAAACCCTCAGTTTGTTTCTCAGAATCCACAGTCTCTCATGGTTTGTCTCCCCACTCCGATTTCCCCCATCTCACTTCTCCTCTCCATCTCCCAATTAATACTACCATTGAAAGCTCATGTTTTCCCTTAAAGCACTGCTTCAGTTGCATCTCAAAAGTTTGTTATGTTTTAATTTTCATCTAGTTTAAAATAACTTATAATTTCCCTTTTTATTTATTCTTCTATCTTTGATTTAATGATGCATTGTTTATTTCCCAAACACATGAGATTTTTTTCAAAGTTTTTATTTTAATTCCAGTTAATACACAGTCAGTGTGATACTAGTTTCAGGTATATAATATAGTGACTCAGAACTTCCATACAGGACCTGGTGCTCATCAGGGCAAGTGCAGTCTTTCATCTTCATCACCTGTTTCTCCTGCCGACCTCCCACCTCCCCTCATCAGTTTGTTCTCTATAGTTAAGAGTTGGCTTTCTGATTTGTCTCTTTCTTTTTTTCACCTCTGCTCATTTGTTTTGTTTCTTTAAATTGCACATATGAGTGAAATTGTGTGGTATTTGTCTTTCTCTGGTTGACTTACTTCACTTAGCATAATACCCTCCAGCTCCATGCATGTTGTTGCAAATAGTAAGAGTTTGTTCTTTTTATGGCAGAGCAATATCCCATTATATGTACATATATGCATATAATATAATCCCATTATGTATGTGTGTGTGTATGTGTATATATATGTGTATGTGATATATATATATATATGAAGAAGGGGTGATATATATATATATATATATAAGTGATATGTATATATCACCCCTTCTTCATCCATTCATCAGTTGATGGACATTTGGGCTGTTTGCATAATTTGGCTATTGTTGATAATGCTGCTGTAAACATTAGGGTACATGTATCTCCTTAGGCAAGGGGAACAAAAGCAAAAATAAACTACTGGGACTTGGGACTTCATCAAAATAAAAAGCTTTTGCACAGTGAAGGAAACAGGCAACAAAACTAAAAGTTTGGGATACCTGGGTTAAGCATCTGTCTTCCACTCAGGTGATGATCCCTGAGTCCTGGGATTGAGCCCCACCTCAGGCTCCCTACTCCAATGCTCCAGTGAGAGGGAGTCTGCTTCTCCCTCTCCCCCTGCTTTTACTCACATGCTCTCTCTCTCTCTCTCTGACAAATAAATCATAAAACAAAACAAAACAAAAAGGCAGCCTACATAATTGAAGAAGATATTTGCAAATGACAAATCTGATAAAGTATTAGTATCCAGAATATATAAAGAATTTATAAAATGCAATACCCCAAAATGAATAATCCAATTAAAAATGGGAATTTTCAAGATATCTTTTTGATAATAGTTTCTATTTTAATTCTTTGCCACCCTGTCCTCTTTGACCTGCAGTATCAGTCTTTCCAACTGAGTGAGAATGTGTTCTCTTTGAATGTTCTTCCTTTTACTGCATTCTAGAAAGTATATCCAACTAAAAACTGGGAGCAGTTGTATGGCTCAGATATTTTATTTCCCTACTAGGATCACAGTCCTCTGCTGCTAATTGGGATAAGCTACTTATTGCTTGTCAAATGGAAAGAACTGTCTGAGGGGTCAAGGGAGCTTTACAAATCTTTGGCACAATGTATATGACCCAGTCCAATGCTTAGCATGTAGTACATGCTCCACAAATGCTTGACATATTGAATCCGAATAGGAAGATATCATTTAGAACCTGTATATGATATCCAACTCCCTTACCTTTGAGGCCTAGAAAACCCAGTTGTCTGAGTTCATCAGAAAGTAGTAGGATCAGGACTGCAGACTAGGTGTTTTGATCTCTGTACTTTAAGGGGGCACACTAATAAAGGAAAGTTTCTCTCTCTCTAGAGTGTCAGGAGGGGATTAGGCACTC